>PVKB01003819.1:0-101181 GCA_004027205.1 Ctenodactylus gundi | reverse complement strand
TCACCCTTAATCAGTGCCTAGGAAGAAACTGGCACAAGCAGCAGAGAGGAAAAAAGAAGGGAAAAAGCTGCTGATCCACTGAACAGCTCAGGGGCACCTCTGCTCCAACGGTGGAGAGCCCTGCTCTCGGGGAGGGAAGCCAGGATAGATGGAGAGCTTTGCTGAGTGGACCGGGGGGAACAAGACACCTCAAAAGGGGGATCATCACCTTGTTCCTCCGGCACTGCTGCCCTGCACGCCAGAGGCATCTAGGACCAGGAAGTACATCGCCCGTCCATCCCGTAAGCCAGACGCATCCAGAGGCTTCCAGAGGCTTCCAGGGAATTATAACACCCTGTCAGTCCTGAGCCCCTGAGGCTTCCAGAGGCATCTAGGACCAGGAATTCCATCACCCTGTCTGTCCCTTGGGCCAGAAGAGTCCAGAGGCATCTAGGACTGGGCCTTCACCAAACCCTCCTTTCCTGTACACCATAGACAGCCAGAGATAACAGAACCATGGGGAAACATGGTAACAAATCTCATACAAAAAGACCTGACACCCCAGAAGATGATACCAGGGATACTGAAATTGCAGAATCCGAAGATGAACATGGCAAAAATGTTGGTAACTTCTGGGCCCAGAACCACATTGAATTAAAGCAGGAAATAAAACAGACAGTCCAAGATCTACTCCAACACATAGCTAAGCTAAAAGCAAGCCTTGAAAAGCAAAAAGAGGAGACCATGGAAGAAATATACCAGAAGATAATGAAGGCAATACAAGAAATTAGAGAACACAACAGAGATATAGAAAAATTGAATGCAGATATTCAGGAAATGAAAAACACACAGGTAATAATAAGCAACCACATTGAACATCTTCAGAATAAAATGTCAGACCTAGAAAATAAAGTGACTAAGCTGCAACATACAGGACAGACCATGAAGAACACAAAGTAAATAAGAAAGAAATTGAATCATTACAGCGGCTGATAGATGATTCAAAGAGAAATAACCTCAGAATTATGGGAGTCCAGGAGAAGACTGAGGACAAAACAAAAGGTTCAAAAGACATGTTCAATAAAATTATGGAAGAAAATTTTCCCAAATCTAAGAAAAGAAATGAACATGGAACTATTGCAGGCATATAGAACACCAAGCAACTTGGATCAGAAGAGATCCTCATCACGACACATCATAATTAAAATACTAGAAACTCAACACAAGAGAAAACGCTAAAAGCAGTAAGAGAAAAACAGAAAGTGACCTACAAAGATAAGCCTGTCAGGATAACTTCAGACTTCTCAGTCCAGACTTTAAAAGCCAAGAGATCATGGAGTAATGTCATTCAAGCAATAAAAGAACATAAATGCCAACCGAGACTGCTATATCCAGCAAAATTATCTTTTAACTTAAAGGGAGAACTTAAAACTTTCCATGATATAGACAGCTTAAAGGAATTTGCAGCCACTGAGCCAGTATTGCAGAGAATACTTAAAAGAAACTTAGAAAGTGAAAGGGAGACCAGCGACACCAGTGACCCCAGAGGAAAAGCGACAACAGCTAGAGGAGAATGAGCTGAGAAAAAAGTATGTTAGTAATCAGTGAAATATGTGTAAATAAGTTATGAAAGTTAAAAAATTATGAAATAGCTAAACTTGCCTTCATATCTATTACTTTAAATATATTTATGTGGTATAGATTTAAGTTCATTTAATGTAGCAATGTGATATAGGTTTAACTTTGTTTTATCATAGCAATTCACTTATTAGGTCACTGATGAAAATTTATCCTAAGAAAACTGATTGATGTATAGATAACCCTGTGAATGTACAAACATGCACCTTCCAGTATTCAGCTAAGGCATTTGAAATTTAACTTTTTTTTCTTCTTTCCCAAATTTACTAGTCTTTTGAACTACATGCTTGTAGTTATTTTCTAATGTGAACTGGTGGGTAAGGCCAGGTTTAAGAACAGCAACAAAGATATAGCAAAATATAGGAAAAAAAAACTTTTGGTAAATATCCCAATAAATGGATTGGCTGGATTCAGAGAAGAGGCATCAAGATTTAGCTACTGTGACCCATTCAAGGAATAGGAAGCTGAGTTAGAGTGGTGACTTAAGTGAAATGATTTAGGTGTGGAAAATTACTGTTAAGTACTGTATAGTCTCTCTGACTTGGAAAACTCAGAACATAGACATTCTATAGGACCACATGAAGTGACAGCTGGAGTTGGGGAAAAGGATAGGGAGGGGGTGAGAGGGTCAAAAATGGGAAGGGATTGTAAAGTTGATATGATGCATATGTACACAAAATACCCAAATTCATTGTAAATACTACGTATTACATATGTATATTAATAAAAATAGTGGGAAAAAAGATGTGGTACCTATACACAGTGGAATACTATGCAGTCATAAAAAAGACAGATATGAAGTGTTCAAATGAAAATGAGACCTCGAATCAATAATTCTATGAAATGGTCCAACACAAAAGAATGACTCTAGATGGGTGTCACTCTTATGAAATGCACAAAAATAACATAAAAATGCCCAAACATGAATGGCAGAGTAGTAAGAGAGGTAAAGGTCAGATAGAAAAAGAGTGAACCCCTGAAAAGGAATGGACATAGACACTCACTAATTCTCCAAACCCCATGGTTCTAATGTGTTAAAGAATTTGGAATTCGTGCATTTACCCAAAAATAATGTTAAATTTTATGTCATGTTAATATTTTTACGAAAATAAAATAAAACCCTGTCAGACCAAAGATAGTGAAGAAACATGAATAAAGAAGATAATAAACCTTTGGTCTCAGCCTGAGGAGAATATTCCAGGGTATTTTTAGGTTGTTGGTGAATATCCACAGGTGTCCATATAAAAGCTTTGTTTTCCTCTATAATGGTTACATGACTTATCAGTGCCTCTCTAGCAACTTAACAGTGCTTCAGCACATGGCAGCACATACCAAGAGGTGTCCTGTCACCAGCCCACAGTATATAGAGGCTATGTGACCAGGTTCCAGTCTCACTAGAGTCAGGCAGTAAAGCCACTTAGACCTATCCTTGAAGCTTTGCAAGGATGGTTCTTTGAGCAGACTACATGGCTTATTCCTACGAATTCTGTTTTGAAGCCATCAGTTTAAATGGGGCAATGTGTGAAATTCAGTTCATCAGCATGGCCTCTTACTGGTCACTGCACAGGATTATGAAATTTCTGATTGGATGATGCCTTAGGAGGCTATTCCCTTTTCATGCTGGGCCTCCAATCCCTGTTATAAAGGAGACAGACGAGACACACCACCCTCATTTCCCGAACAAACATAAAAGCCATTATGACGTTTTCTTTTTATTGCCAAATTTGCCAAATCCTTCCTGAATTTTGAAGTTTGGTTCTTCTGTCCTGTGCCCTTGACTCTCCAGCTTTCTGTCTGTCCAGCTGCCTCTCTGCAGGGGATTCCTGGGCTATATGGTCTGCCTGTTCTCAGCACTATTGTGTCATCTAATCCAAAGAGCATATCTAAGTGTAGTTGTGCACATTAATGACGGCATGGCTGGGACTGGTTGTGTATGCCTGTAATCCTAGAAATCTGGAAGGTAAACAGGTGATAAGTTTGTGCTCAGCATGGGCAACTTAGCAACAAATCAAGACATTCGTTTAGAATTTTTTTTTTTAATTTTTTAAGGGTTGAACATCTAGCTCAGTGGAAGGGCCTTAGGTTCAATCCCAAGTTAAAAAAAAATAATGTCCACCTACTGTCTTCCCAAGTTTTAATTTAGATGCCACTTGAGCTTAACTTTGTCCTAGGAAGCTGAAAACACTGCTGCAGGCTAGGCTGGGAAGAGAGGAAAGAACAGGATGGAAGGGGGCTTGTTGACCCCACATACACACACTGTCAGAGAACAAGTGACAGCTCCTGAAACAAGCTTTGTGGGAGGCCCTGTTTGATGTAGTGTAGTGCACAGAGCACCCTGATCTTTGCGTCAAGGTTTCACCAGAGAAACAGAACCAATGGAGATGTATACTAAAAGGTGTTTGGAGTGGGATGGGTTCTCACAATTAGAGGCTGGTTGGACAAATCTGGAACCTCCCATTTCTGGCTGGCATCCATCCCTAGTGGTTTTTCCTCTCCTCGATAAAGCTTTAACTCTATTTTTAGAGTTTTTCGTCAGATCAGGTCACCTTACGCCCACCCAGATTGTATAGGACCATCTCCCCTTCTTCAAAATCAGTTGAATATGGGCTTAGTCATATTTATCAATTATGTTCACAGTAACACCTAGGCCAGTAAGCTTTTTAGGTTTGTGTATTTTGTGTTGGTTAGTTGTTTTGTAGCACTAGGGATGGAACCTAGGTCCTATGTCTGCTAGATATGAGCTTTACCATTAAAGCTACAGCTCCTTAAATTAGTGTTTGATTGAGTACCTGAGATGGCAGCCTGGTCACGCTGATATATCAGATTGAGCCTCAGGCCCTCCTCCTGAGGAGTGACTCTGGAGCCAGCTAGTGACCATTTGGCCTAGATACCTCCATCCCTTGGGCTCCCTCTCCCCAGAAGCAACTGCTCTGAGCACCACAACTTTCTTTTCCTCTGGGAAATTTATTAGAATTTCTAAAATGCAAACCTTCCCAGAGCTACAACGTCCCGACAAAGCCGCAGAGCCTCCGGCTGCTCTTGCACCAGTGCTTAGGCTGCCTTGGCCGCAGACGTCATTTTTTACACTCTGTGCCTCAGTCCCGTCTTAACTACATGCCACTTAGTTCTCAGGACCTTCAGCAGCTTCTCCGCTTACCCGTCAGAGCGCACCTCGCTTCTAAGAGCGGTTTGCAAGCCCTCCCCATTAGGGCGTTAGGGAGACAGTAATTTTAAAGAAATTTTGGCATGCTTTTGTTCAATTAGGTTTTCTTTTGCAGTGTCAGGAGTCACCCAAGGCCTTACCTGTGTGAGGCTCTGCCATTCCCAACCTCTCAGTTATATTTTTCAATGAAGAAGTTGCTTCTGGGGCTAGGAGAGTCTCCATTAAGTAAAATATAGAGAGGAAAAAGAAAGAGGAAGACATTGTAGACTGGTTTTCCTCTTCTGTTTGTTAAACCTCACAGACCTCTTCCCTGAGCAACCTGTAGCTCTATGTCTAGGGTCTCTCAACAGATGGTCAGCCTCCTACCAGATTTCTCTCACTCTAAAAGTCACTGGATAAGGTGAACAAAACTGAGACCAAATAAGTTTCGTCATGCAAATAAGACTAAAGAGTGACTCATTACTAATTAATGTGTGTGGGTATGTGTACACGCTCACACATGCACATATGTGTGTGTGTCACATATATTATGTACAACTCATAATTGCAATCACATGGGACTTCCTATGTTTAGGTACTACATGCTGTTTAACTCTCACAACACCCCATTTTGCAGATAACAGAACTGAGGCACATAGCTTCTTTGTGACAGAACCAAGGTCACCTGTTCCAGGATCAGGATATGGACCCAGGACCTCTGGCTCCAGAGTTCAGGCTCCTGATCCCCTTGGTGCCCACACTGCATGATGGATATGTGTAGTATTAATAAGTCGTTCATGTATTATGTAAGATAGTGGGTTTTCCCTGTCTCTTTTTCATTTCACATAATTAGGGGGAAAGTCTTGCTGCCCATAAGTGAAATTTTGGGCTGGGTGAATTGGCAAAGAAGTGGTCTCTAAGAAGTACCAAGAGTCCTCCATGGGTACTATGGGTGCCTGCCTGTGGGCAGCCTACTCTATGATATAGAGAGACACCCCCCACCCCTCAAAGAGGGCACTTGGACTGGGAATACCAGTCCCTGTCTTTTAGGTCCAAGCCCAGAGGCACCACTCATGTGGCTGGAACCACACCCAAGGTGTGTTAGGTGTTACACCAACATTCCAGCATGCACAGCTGGGAGCGGTGCCAGGGCATGGAGCGGAGGGCAGCACAAACATCTTCCCATAGTCCTCTTTTCCTCCTGGTGAAAGTTTTTAAATTCTGGTGGATTCTTTCTCTCCCACATCAGAAAATTTGATTTCTTACCTTCCCTAAGAGAACATATGATTCCTAAACCCTAAAGTGCCTGTTGTTTCTTGATAATTACTTTTAATTTTTTTGTATAGCCACCTTCAGAACACAGTTAGATTCAGTCTGTTTGGTAAGAATTTCTGGTGAGTCAGGCCAAAAAAAAAAAAAAAAGTACTTATCTGCAAATGCTCGCACGTGTGTCTGTTCTTAAGTCACAGTGTTTCTCCAGTGTCTTAGAGCAGGACTGATAAAATAAGTTCTTGCTGGGCATTTCTCTACCTGATGAACTCAAGTGGTGAAGTCAAACATGGCTCCCCTTCTGCCTGCCGCTGAGTCTGGAAAGCAGTGTGCATATGGTGCTGAGAAAGCACAGGGAGGTGCTGGGGAGTTGGTGAAAATGCAGGAGCCGGTTCTGCAGGTCTGAGCAGGAACTGGAGCCACGCTATTCCCAATAAGCTGCTAGGCCGTTATGATTTTACAAATCCATAGACCTACCCTCTTTGAGATGGCAAGAAATTAGGGGACGACTCAGACTTCTTACAGGAGATTCAGGAGAGTACCTTGAAGAGAAAAGATACAATAACTTATTGTTATATTGACATTTGTCACTTTGACAAAATACCTGAGAAAATCAATTTACAGGAGCAAAGATTTATGTTGGCTCTCACATGATCTCACCAGGTTCCATTGCTGTGGCCCTTAAAGTGAGGCAGAATGTCATGACTGAAGGCACGGTGGCACAAAGCTGCTCATCTTACAGTGGCCAGGAAGCACAAAGAGAAGGAAAGAGCCGGAAAGAAAGAACCAGAGACAAGAGAGAATAGTCCCTAAGGACATGATCCAACTAGTCCCACGTCCTCAGTCTCCATTACCTTCCACTAATGACATTAAATTATATCATAACGATAATTTCACCAGTGGGTCATTCTACTTATGGAATGAAGAGAGCTCATGATCTAGTTAGCTTCCCGAAGCTCACTGTGAACACTGCTGCACGGAGTACTAAGCTCCCAGCATGTGAGCACTGAGGTGTGCATCATGTCCAAACCATAGCAACAGTCATGCTAGTAATGGCACCACCCACTGCAACTTATTTGCAGCTAGGGAAGATTGAAAGTCAGACTGTACAATCACTGGCCCATCAAGGGACCAGTTTTTTTCCTTATCACCAAATATCCAGCCTGGTCTAGAATGTTGGTTCATTCATATCTTTTGTATGTTATCACATATATGTAAATTAGGAAGTGTAATTTGTCATCCTACAGGAGACCTGTGATAAAATAATCATAGCCTAGTATCCTCTTTTATTCATTCCTGATGTGTTCTGAGATCCTCAGTGGATATCTGAAACCTCAAATAGTACCAAACCTTTTATATACTGTTTCATTCTCACCGTAGATCTTAATAACCTCAGCATGTGATTTTTTCCTTACTATGTTGAAATTTTTCATTTATCACTTAAAGGAAGCATTTTATTGCTTCTCTTTAGCCTGTGTAAATCATCAGCAACACTAATCTTGCACTTTATGATGTAACTAAAAGAAAGATTACTTGAACATTAGCGTTGCAATGCCACGAAAGTCCATCTGATAACCAAGATAGTTGTTATGCTAACATGTGAGTAGCATAGACGGCATGTATACACTGTGCAGAGGGAAGACTCATTCCCACATTTCCATAGATGGGATGCTCAAGATCGCATCCCACTGCTTAGGATGCCATGTGCAGCATAAAACTTATGGGTAATTTATTTCTGAAAATATCTGTTGAATATATTTGTACCATGGTTGCCTACAGGTAACTGGGAAACCAAACCACAGATAAGGGTAGTTACAGATTTTTCATGCATATTGAATCACTAAATTAAAGAGAGGTAATAAAAAAAGAACTACAAGTAACATGTGATATGTGTTGTACTAAACTCATTGACATGAAGCTATCATGCCACTTTTACATGATCTCTCTGGCTACATACATATAATGTTGATGCAAGGGCAAAGTGCTACATTTTTGTATCTGCTACCAGCTTTCCCCCGCCTCTAAACACTGAGCCTACAGTGCCTAATGCAGATGTCTGGTTTTCATAGCAGCAAATCTACTGCTAAGAGGAAGTGTAATCTAGAACCTATACCTGCTACTCTTTTCTGAAAAGACTCTTTATTATTTTGGAGAGCAGAAAGGCTATGTCTAGACCCTGTTAGGAAGTAATCTCTTAAGTGAGCTTGGCTAGTGGTTATGGAAAGGAATGAATGGGCTGTTTAATCCTGTTTCATAACTAAATAGCAAACAGCTCTTATAAGCTATATCCAGTAATAACTATTTTCTTTCCCACTCACCAATGGCTATGATAGTGCATGTTTGTAGCTCAGTAGAATTCCAATGACATTTTTTTCCTGAAGAGAAGGTAACAAAGGTATAGGCTGGCACAGTATCCTTTCCTTGTCAGGTCTGATGATATCCTTGTAGTCAAGTGCAATTTGTCTTTTTCCCCTTCTTATCTGGCCCTCTTCTTATCTTTGACTTCCTATGCCTGCCTTGGTCTCTAGACCATAAGCAGATGAGCTATTGTAACTGGTTAATTAAAGCCCATCCTTTGAACAGTCTCTTGACACAAAGGCATGAAAAGTATTTTCTCCTGAGGAGCTTTCTTTTTCTCCTTTGTCTTTTTTAATCCTTTTAACTCAATTTTAAGCATGCAAGCAAAAAACTTCAGGCAATATTGCATATTCTAGAAAAGTAGCAAATAAATTTGCCTACTCTTGGGGGAAAAATGTACATAAAACTCAGCTGCTTTTTCTAGTATTAAGAAATGATATTATGGGGATGTATGTAGTAGGTATGTTTGGTGTCATTTGCTTGCTACAGACAACCATCTGTTTTACTCAAGGTGAAATCAAGAGAATTGATTCTTACAGACAGGAGGGGCATGCTTTCCACCATTCAGAAGCACTTGAAGACGCGCCCTATTTTTACTTTTGGGGCCGCAGTGAGGAATCAGACCTAGCCCTTGCCTGGGGGAAAAAATATACAGCATACCCACAGTTCAGTGGGTAATAGATTCCACTTGGCAAGGAGCTTTCCAGTTAGGTCATGTTTACTGTTTGTTTTGCCTTGTTTATGTAAATAAGCTGTGATTCTGCTGAGTCTGCCTTGGTCTTGATCTCATGGAAACAGGCTGCCTGAAACTCGGAGTTCCCAAGGAACACTGGGGTCAGGACCAGGAGGCGGAAGGGGTGGTGTACGTGAAAAATGACTCAATGGATATTCCTGGTATCTCATTGAGAGCTGAGAGGGTTCTCAGTGCAGCATGTTGGCCAGAAGGGAGTGGCAACAATAAGGGTACGCTAAGGAACCCACTGAGCAGTAAGCTCAGTAAGCATCCAAAGAACAGAGTTGGGGCAGTGACTAATGCGAAGACTGCCCCACAAGCAGCAGTGTTTCCTAATATCTGAGCTGAGTACCTCTGAATTACAGCTGTTTGCCACCAGCTTTCTTTGTGACCTTGAACAACTATCTTGTTCCCTTCATTTCAGTAATGTGTAAAACATCATTATAACATGCAAGGTTCCCTGAGCTGTTTGGCAGGATGCTCATGTGTCTCTTTGGTTCTGTACTTCTAGGAATAGAGCTGTGCCCACCTGGAAAACGGTTCATGATCACGATGGTGGCAAGCTTCGTGGCCATGGCAGGCCAGTTCCTCATGCCTGGGCTGGCCGCCTTGTGCCGAGACTGGCAGGTGCTGCAGGCCCTCATCATCTGCCCCTTCTTGCTCATGCTGCTCTACTGGTCGTGAGTATCCTGAACATCTGCATACACATAGCATCAACCTTGCTGCCCCTACTGCTCTCTATCTTTAGCATGTGTTTTTGCCTAAAGAAAATCTGTCTCCTCTCTCTCTCTCTCTCTCTCTCTCTCTCTCATATATATATATATATATATATATATATATATATATATATATATACACATACATACACATTATCATGTTTTAACCATTTCTGTTGTTCATATATCACCAAACTAGACAAAAGAATGGAATGAGCCCCATGTGTCCCTCCCCGGCTCCAGTCATCTACCCAGGTCTATCTGGCTTTATGCCTCTTTGCTGATGCCCACCTTGTGGTGTTATTTTAACAAGAATTTTTATGAATAGTTTGCAAAGTAGGGGTGGGGAAGTTCCTATGTCGGGAAGGAAATGTTGAAAGAATATAGATTTTAAAGGTGTGATTGTTACAAGCTCCATATCTCCTCTGGATGAAGGATAGAAAAACCTCAGCCCATTGGCCAAATCCAGCCTGCTGTCTGTTTTTATAAATAAAGTTTTGTTATAATGCAGTCATACTCATGTGTTTACATACATATTGTCTATGTCTGCTTTTGTACTGCGGTGGCAGAGTTGAGTAGATCAAGCTGAGATAGCGTGGCCCACAAAGCTGAAACTTCCATCTAGTTACTTACAAAAGTTTGCCTACCACTGCTGAAGATGAGACCAATATGACTTGTACAGCCAAGATTTTTACTTGCTGACTTTAAGGAGAGAGGGGATTTAAAAAAAAAAAAAAAAACTATACAGTGGTAAAGAAGTATGATATTGGCAGCTGTTTTTTTTTTTTTAATTTTCCAAAGGGTTTACTTCTTCCTTAGCCAAAATTGAAAACCACCACTATATGAGTAGATATTGAGGGGGAAAATGATTCTCTTCCCATTTTAAAAATAAGTCCTGTCTTTCCTACTCCCACCTCCCTTATCCCACCCACAAGTACAAAATTTTCCAGTGTGAAGTATCTGCTCCACACTATAATACTAGTACTTAAGTCCCTTAAAAAAAAAAAGTTTCTGGCACATGTAATACGTTACATCCTTGCTTTAAGTTTTCCTAGGAGCCAAAAGGACTGTTAATAGGGCTTTCCTTTAAGGTGCCAGGGAGGGAAAATAAAGCCTGCCTTTAATTTCATAGTGCTGCCCGCACCTGCGCTGGTTGTAGATCCACCCTCAGAGAGATGAGGATGAGCAAGGGTGCCGTCACATTTTAATCAACAGCAGCTTCTTGTGGAGTCTCTCCTGCGAACCTCAGGCCAGCAGGGAGCCAGCAATAGGAGGAAAGGAAAGGGCCACCCGCTGGGGCCCTTATCAGCCACGGCTGCCAAAACTGTGCTCCTCTGCTGGTGCCTCCTCACACGCTGGCCCCCGTCTGAGCCCTGGACAGGGCCAGGCAAGCCTAGGATATCTTTCTGCTTCCAGCAAGATCTCTACAGAATGACGTCATTTTCCTGGAGCAGGATGGAAATGGCCACTCTTCCTCTTATCTTCTAAGAAAGCTTTTCCTGTTCCCTTCTTTGCAGCATCTGTCACTGGCCCCACTCGTTTAAGAATTCAAGGGCAATGATATATCCAACAAATGCTCACCCTGTGCTTTACTGTGTGGCAGGCACAGACTATGGGCACTTTACAAAGAGTAAATGAGTTTTGTCCTCATAGCTAGTTTGTGTCAGAGTCTACGCCTGAAGCTGGCCACTCTTGCCACACATTGTGCTGTCCCCTGCTTTCTCTCAGCTTCCACCTCTTGTCCCTAACCTTCATATATTCCTCAAACTACATCCCCTCTTCCTGAGCACATTCTGCCCAAAGGCACTAGTACTAGGCAGAGGTTTGAAAGTGGGGACCCAGCCTCTTGGAGACTCTCACCCCAGGAGGGACAGGCAATGCTTTGCCTTTTCCTAGCACCTGCTCCCCCCGCCCCCATTAGGGAGACACTTTGGTTTGGAAAGTGGGGAACGGTGGCAGAGAAGGGCCTTCTACAGTAGCTTCAGGTCGGCAGGTTTGGTTTGTTTATTGATATTTTTTCGCTTAAATTTTAAATAAAAATGGCAATGTTTAATAACAGTCAAAAGAAGATGTTCATTTATGTATGTTAAACATATTATGAGACCCAATGAAAATTTTTTAGAATACCCAAATTTAAAAATAATAAAATTTGATTCCTTTTAAAAAGGCATCCAGGTAACTTTGATATTCAAAAATGTGCCTGTGTGTGTCCACAGACAGTGTCTGAGGGTGCCCTGCCGTGTGCTCACAAAGATGTGTTCCAGTCCAACAGTGCTGTCTCGAGGAACCTACCCTACACTTCTTGGGGTCCCCATTTTCTCACCTATGTGAAAAGTGGGTTATCGTAGTTCCTAGTACATGAGATTGTTTACAAAATTGGAATAGTACATCCCAAGGGGATGCTCGGAGAGGGAATCTGGAAGGGAGACGAGTACATAGCCTAAAACCCTGCCACTCACTGTTATGTGACCACAGGCAAGTTACTTAACCTCTTTGGGCCTCAGATTTCTCAGCTCTAAATCATAATGGTCAATTATTGGGTTCAGGGAAGTCAGTGATTTAGCAACATATGAGAAACTTAGAATGATGCCTGTCACGTACTGTCATATATGTTAATAGTTATGATCAACATAAATTTTTATTTTATATGATGTAATTACTTGTACTTAATACATGTCATGCCTTTAATAAGTTCTCATAAAGATTAAATTTGAACTAATACTACTAGTATAATTATGTCATCTCTTAAGATACAGTATTTTAATACTAGATTCTTAAGTCTAAGATTAATGAGAGCAAGTAAAAATTGGCGATAAGGGCTGGGATAATAGTGTTTTTCTACCAGGCACAAAACTCTGGGTTTAGTCCCCTGCACCAGATAAAAAAAAAAAAAAAAATGTGGACAATGTATTCACCTCTGCCTATCACTTTGAAAGGCTTCACAAAAATTACTGGCTTTTAAAGACTGTGGAGGTGCCCTCCCTTTCTCCTTGTCTTCCTAATTACCACCCCTCCTCCCATCTGCTGCAGGAAACTGTGCTGTTTGATAGGGTGCTGTGGCCTGCTGGTAAGGGGTGGAGCAGCAGCACTAGTCAGCATGACCAGCTCTTGGTGGCAAAATATTGAAACTCACTCACTTTTCCTTAATGAGCAAGTATTTATGTCATGAGCCCTGAGGTCTCAGCAGCATACTTGCTATTCTGGAGTAACTAAACAGCAGACATTAAGCACATGTGTTAGCAAGAACTGTAAATCCAACTGCCCAGTTGCAGAATGTATAATCAGGATAGAATTCCCACATTGTTTCCCTAACCTGTGGTGTGAGGGCTATGATGGTAGAAAAGGCCAAATGGAAGCCATTGGAATTGCCTTTACCAAGGAAAATAGTAAATCAGAAACAATATCGCATCCCATCAAGAACTTGAAGGATGCAGGGGTGGTAGTTCCGACCACAGCCCCCATTCAACTCTCCTATTTGGCCATTGCAGAAAATTGATGGATCTTGGAGGATAACAGTGGATTATCTGTCTGCACTGCGAGGGTATACACATATGTAGATATGTCTTACAGTATTCTATTCTGGTGTGTTTTCAGGTAACTAGTCAGGGCTATCATTCACCTTGCTTACCTAACCACTCCTGCTCCTCAGCAACAATGGGCCATCATCTTTCCCTCAAAGTGGTTTCTGTTCTTAATTTGTCTCTCCAACCCTGCAGGGGTGCTTTTTTTTATTCTCGGCCAAAAACTTCATCATGAACCTAGTTGAGAAGGAGCCTTATTTAAGACTTGCCATGTGGTGTGTCTTATGTGGAGTGCTTGGAGGAAAGCACTATGAATGAGTTTGAAAGGGATGAAGATGATAAATTCTTAGCTGTTGGAATTTCTTTCTAAAAAGAGAAAATTGATTGGCAATCAGCATGATCATCAGAAGCATCAGAGAAAGCAATAAAAAGATTAGCAAGCTGTGTGGGAAGTAATAAGGAAATGAGTAAAAGACCAGGCTGCACTGTGTAACACTGGAGAATAAGTGGTAGTGCAGATTCCCCAGGTGAAAGATAAACTTTAAGTCAAGGAAAGAGTGTTTTGTGATTTAAAAAAAAATAGCTAGCTGATGAAGAAAACAGCAGCAAGTCCACTGGGACCTAACCCTTTGGGAAAAATATGCATAATAAAAGGGATTTTGTTTTTATAAAATTTCAAGAGAAATGACATTACAAAACGTTTAAGTGTCTTTAGGTTCTATAAATGTATAGATTTTAAAACTAACGATTCCGGTTCCGGTCAAGATGGTGGCTGAGTAACAGCACTGCACAATGTCTCCTCATCAACTCACTTAAAGTCAAGAAGATAGTTAGAAAAAGCGTGTTTGGTGTAGCTAGGAAAGAGAGGTTCATCCCCAGAAACTGAAAGGCAACTAGCGGGAGGCCAGAAACTCCAAAGGGTCATCAAAACTGGAGAGGAAAAAAAAAAATCCCTGCAGTCCAGGAAGCCCCGCAGCCTACGGCAAATGGCAGGCAGCAGTGGATGGAGGAAAGGTCGCGGGGACCTGAACATCTGACTAAACGGAGCTGGAGAGGACAGAGCTGGGAGAGGACAGAGCACACAACAACGGGAGAGGAGGCTGTGGGTGGGTGAGAAGCAGCCTACCCGGCACGGCCCCGCACTGCCGGCACCCACAGATCACAAACAAGGTCCGGAGGCCAGACCTCATCCCGAAGTAAGCGCGGATCCGGACAAGTGGGAATCATTGGCAGCGGGCGGCCCCAGCTTCAAAAGCACCAATCCGCAGGGGTGTGTACTACAAACACAGCGTGTGCTCCTCCTAGAAAAGGCCCTAGGATCCCAGATCAGAAATGGGGCTCAACAGCCGTCGCGGGCAGTGACATCAGCAGGAGCCATTCTCTTTCCTGCGCACCAGAGACAGAGGTAGCAGAACCATGGAGAAACATGGTAACAAATCTTATACAAAAAGATCTTACTCCTCAGGAGAGGGTGCAAGGGGTGCTGAAATAGCAGAACCCAACGAAAAGGACAAAAATGATGGTAACCTCCGCGCCCAGATAGTCAGTGAATTAAAGCAGAAATTAAAGCAGGAATTAAACCAGGAAGCAAAGTAGGGAATAAATCAGACAGTGCAAGAGCTACAAGAACACTTAGCTAAGCATAAAGCAAGCCTTGAAAAGAAATTGGAGGAGACCAAAGAAGAAATGGGGAAGTGCAGTCACAAATCTACAAAAAGACCTGAAACCCCAGGAGATGAAGTCAAGGTAAATAAAGGTGAATATGGCAAAAATGATGGCATCTTCTGGGCCCAGAAATTCAGTGAATTAAAGCAGGAATTAAAGCAGGAAATAAAACAGACAGCAGAAGAGCTACACCAATACATAGATAAGCAAAAAGCAAGCCTTGAAAAGCAACTATAGGAGACCAGAGAAGAAATATACCAGAAGATAATGAAGACAAAAGAAGAAATTAGAGTAGAACACAACAGAGATATAGAAAAATTGAATGCAGATATTCAGGAAATGAAAAATACACAGGTAATAATAAGCAACCACTTTAAACAACTTCAGAATAGTATGTCAGACCTAGAAAATAAAGTGACTGAGCTGCAACATACAGGCCATGAAGAATACAAAGTAAATAAAGAAAGCGAGTCATTACAACAACTGATAGATGATTCAAGGAGAAATAACTTCAGAATTATGGGAATCCAGGAGAAGACTGAGGACAAAACAAAAGGCTTAAAGGACATGTTCAATGAAATTATGGAAGAAAATTTCCCAAATCTAAGAAGAGAAATGAACATGGAACTATTGCAGGCATATAGAACACCAAACAACTTTGATCAGAAGAGATCCTTATCACGACACATCATAATTAAAATTCTAGAAACCCAACACAAAGAGAAAATACTAAAAGCAGTAAGACAAAAACAGAAGGTGGCCTACAAAGATAAACCCATCAGGATAACAGCAGACTTTTTCAATCCAAACTTTGAAAGCAAGGAGATCATGGAGCAATGTCATCCAAGCACTAAATAAACATAGATGCCAGCCAAGACTACTATATCCAGCAAAATTATCTTTTAACTTAAAGGGAGAACTTAAAACTTTCCATGACAGGGATAGCTTAAAGGAATTTGCAGCCACTGACCCAGTATTGCAGAAAATACTTAAAGGAAACTTGGACAGTGAAAGGGAGACCAGCAACACCAATGACCCCCAGAGAAAAAGTGACAACAGCTAGAGGAGAAGGAGCTAAGGAAAAAGTAGGTTAGTAATCAGTGAAATATGAGTAAATAAGATATGAAAGTTAGGAAATTCTGAAATAACTAGATTTGCCTTCATGTCTATCACTTTAAGTATATTTATGTGGTATAGATTTAAGTTCATTTAATGTAGCAATGTGATATAGTTTTAACTTTGTTTTGTTGTAGCAATTCACTTATTGGGTCACTAATGAAAGTTTATCCTGAGGAAACTGATTGATGTAAAGATAACCTTGTGAATGTACAAATATGCACCTTCCAGTATTCAGCTAAGGCAATTGAAATTTATTTATTTATTTTCTTCTTTCCCAAATTAACTATCCTTCTGAACTACATGCTTATAATTATTTTCTAGTGTGAACTGGTGGGTAAGGCCAGGTTTAACAATAACAACAAAGATGTAGGAAAATATGGGAAAAAAAACTTTTGGTGAATATCCCAGTGAAGGGATTGGTTGGATTCAGAGAGGAGATATCAAGATTTGACTACTGCAAACCCATTAGAGGAACAGGAAGCTGGGGTAGAGTGGTGACTTGAGTGAAATGACTTAGGTATGAAAGATTAATATGTTGAACACTCTATCGTTTCTCGTACTTGGAAAACCCAGAACCCAGACATTCTTTGGAGCCATATGAAGTGATAGCCGGAGCCGGGGGAAGGGACAGGGAGGGGGCGGGAGGGTAGAAGATGGGAAGAGATTGTGAAGTCGATGTGATACATAGATGTACGGAACACCCAAATTCATTTTAAATACTATGTATTACATTTGTATATTAATAAAAATAGTCAGGAAAAGAACTAATGCCTCCAATATGTAAACAGAATTAGCACTGTTTTCGACATTTTGTAGGAGTTTGTTTGGTGGAAGAGTTGGCTTTGTTTTTTTTTTTGGAGTTGTTGGTTGGTAGGTGATTGGTCGGTTAATTGGATTGGTTTGGTGGTGGTTTTGTTGTCTGTGTGAGTATGTGTGTGCATACTCATGTAGGTTTAGTGCTGGGGGTTTAACCCAGGACATTCCCATTGAGCCATATTCCAAGAATTTTTTAAAATTATTTGTTATTTCGAAATGGGGTTTTGCTAAGTCACTAATTTGCCCAGGTTATGCTTGAATTTATAATCCTACTTCAGCCTACTAGAGAACAGTAGACTGGTTTTTAGGAGTTTTGTTTTTGTTTTTGAGACAAGGTCTTTCTATGTTAAGCAGGATGACCACCAATTCTTGGGCACAAGCAGTCCTGCTACTTCAGCCTCCCTGGTAGCTAAGACTACAGGCCTGTGTCACCACATTCAGTTGAAAGTTTATTCATTGGGCTATGCTAAGCATTTCACTTACCTTTATTCCTTTTATCCTCCTAAAGACCTTCTGAATTAGATACGAGAATGGCCTACAGTACAGATGAAGGCACCAAGACACACTCAGATTTAATACTTCACTGAAAGTTCTATGGCTGCTAAATGGGAGGGTCTGAATCTAGGAGGTGGACTCCAGAGCTGCATCAAGGCTACCAGCTGCTTGGCTCAGTTCCCCATACTCTGGTCCTACTGGGCTAGGCCTGGGAGCCACCTGCACGACTGAGTACAATATGCTCTTGGCATACAGCCATCCTTCTCATCCTGGAAGAATTCTCTGTGCCCTGTTTTTTACATAATATAATGTCTAACAATTGCAAAAACATATGTTAAAATCATTGGGGTATTGCTACTACCCTAATAGGAGAGATACAAGTTTGTTAAGTAGATGGATTAATTTCACTTCTCAGTGCTAAAAATTATCTCATAAAATCATTTTAAATGATGTGTGTACACATTCATATACAAATATGTATGTGTGTATATAAAATCTGCAGTTATCAGTCTGTTTTTCCTGCCCAAACATACTTGGGAGACACAATACCTTCCTCCACCAAAAGCAGTTTTATTTCAAAAGAAAGTCAAATTATCACATTATACAAAGAGACTTTCTTTCAGATAGATAAGAGCTGCACGATTCCCAACACAAGGAGGGAAACTGAACTCAGCTGTGCTAACAATGAAGTCACACGGGAAAATGTAAAGGAAAAGGGATCAGAGGCAAGGCATAGAAATCCATAGCCTCAGGCAGCTTGAATAAATATGCAGCAATTATTTTTATATGTTTTCAGGCAGTTAATTTGGGAAGATGTATTGGAAATGTAAGGAAAAAATATCAAATCCTGGTGTCTACAACGTATCCAGATTGGGGGAAATTGAGTAATACAAAAGGCAAACATGGAAATACAAATGGTAGTTCATATTTTCACTTGTGAAAACTGAGCAATTAAAAGTGAGATCAAAATATTCTCCAAGTTGATGTCTGGGGATTTGCTGATAGCATGGAATTTTCGGGAGTCAGCAAATGAGAGGCAGCCTCATGTTTAATTTCTGAATACATAGAGTTGATGTAAAACATTAGGAACCCCAGTTGTCACCATATGCTTCCAAGTAGAAGCAGAGAGAGACCTTAGAAAGTGGGAAAGTATGGTCATTGAACACCAAATACTCTATCAGGCCACTGAGTCCCTGCTGTTGTCACCCAAGGCCAGCATTTGTCCTTACCATGCTGAAAACATGCTCCTAGAGCCCATCTCAATACCACCCCCACCCCCACCCCCACCCCCCCCACCCCCCGCATCAGAACACCAGGGCTGCTTAGTGTCAGGTTGAGGATTGCTGCAGCCATGAAACCGGACAGGGAGTAGTCAGTGTGTCCATGTGTATACATGTGTGTGTGTGTGTGTGTGTGTGTGTGTGTGTGTGTGTGTGTGTACTTGTGTGGGTGATGAGACTGAGCTCTGAGCAGCTGGCTGAAATCACATAAATGGGTATGTGGCAATAGGTGTCTAGTACTAGGTGGTCACTGCAGCTGGCCAAAGTCCACATGGATGGATAAAGTGAGGCCAACAGGCCTAGCCACCTCAAGGTTGGCCTTAGGGACCTGGCAAAGCTTTTGGCCAGTATTAAAAGATATGCAGTCTTATAGAGGAGACAAGGATGGCCTCACCTGGTCATTAAAACTGGCTAACAAGTCATGACAAATTTCTATGGGAGTTGGAAGAGATGTGAGTGGGAAAGTGACAGTGGAACCAGCAGGGAAGTCACCTAGATACAGAGTCAATTCTGTGGCTGTGGGGTCTGCCCAAGGCCCTGCTAGGGACCAGGATTCTAGCCAGCAGATCATAAGAGGCTGGTTCTGCAGGAAGGGGAGTTGATTAGACTCCCTACAAAGATATACAAGTACAGAGGTCCCAGTCACATGCAGAAATAACAAAAACACCTTGTTCTTGCTGCCCGCTTATCTTTTCAGATTGTATTGCGACATCATACTTCTTTCAAAAATCATGCAAAAATGTTAAATAATTTTCCTTAGAGCATTATATTTTGAATGCCCTATGTGACTTATAGTTTCTATGCTGTGGTAACTGCCTGCTTGGATAAACTGATAACAAGAAAGGAAGAAGAAGAAGGTAGAGAATGGTAATGCAGCTGCATTCAAGGTTACAGATTTGACCCTGTATTGTCAGTGAATTCCAGAGCTTTATCTGCATGTGATATCGACTGAGGGACATTTAAAGTCTCTCAACTGTTACATACTCAGAGTTGGTTAATCATAAAGAAGATACTGATATTATCTGCTTGACATCATGACAGTATTTGTTCAAGCCATGATCAGAGTCATACTCCCCATTTGGAGTAACAGTTAGCTCTAAATCTAGGTGGAGAATGTCGAACCCAGGCAGGACCTTACTGCCGTTCCAGCCATCCTGTTCCACAGATGTGGGGAAACTGCAGCATGGAGGAGTAATGTTCACAAAACTACACTAGCACAAGGTTGCAACGCTGATGTAAGAAACCCAACCTTTCTGATATGATCCCACCATAATTTTTCTACAGCAGAAGGACTATGGAGCCTAGATTTCTAAAAGACAGTAAGAGGCCAAAGGTTCTGAGCCTTGTGGCAAAACTAGTGGGATAGTTTGCCATAGGAAAACCTTGGAGTTTATCCTTGAAACCAATCTTGGCTTAATTCCAGGACATTCATTTCTTCTCTCCAAATTTCCAACTTTAATAAAAATCATATATATTAATTCTAAAAAGACTAGATCTATCCATTTATCCATAGAGTGCCCCGAACCATATCTTCTTACTTTGCTGTATTTATATGTGATCTGCACAATAATTATGTAGCCAAATTCTTTGACTCTAGTTTCCTCCGCTGTTAACTCAGCAATGATTATGCTACTTTTGCTGCTGGGACAGTGACATGATTTGAGTCATGTCTTGTGTAGGGCCCCCACTATAAACACCTCCCCAGTAGGCACTCAAAACATGCTGTCGCATGGCCCACATGCACTGCACCATCACTTATCCAAAATACCAAATAGTGCTGTAAATCCATCAGTCTGCAGCTATAGTCCACCAGCAAGCATGCATGCATTTCTATAATGTCTGTGAAGTACCATGAGAATATGTGAGTAGGGTCTGACCCTATCAGGCTCAAGCCAGGTCAGGTATTGTCCCCAAGTTCAACAGCAAAGTTGGGAAGTTTCCAGAATTGTGAATGAGGTTATAAACCTTCTAGGCATCCTTAATACATGTTGGCTCAGGTCATCTGCCTTGGGGCAAGAGGCACTTAGATGTTTTACCCTCAGTTGGAAAGAGCCTTTCTGCTATAGTTCCCTGAGGACCTCTGGAAAAGTCCAGACAGTCTGTGAATCTTCAGTCTATGGAAAGAAACTGTGTGTCTGTGCTACTGAGTTCATAGTGTTTGTGTCCAATCTGGACTTGACAGTGAACTAGTAATTGCCATGAATTCACAGAGTGGTCCTTCCATATGCCATCTACTCAGCCTGCTCATATTCTACCAGCAAGCATCCATGGTGAAGTCTATCAAGTTGGCCAGCAACCTGCAAGAGCTATCCAAAGGGATGGGTCCTCATACCCCTTCATTGCATTATCACTTTAGCGAGTCCCTAGTGTTTGTGGTGGGAGCTGGGATCTCTCTGTATCCTGGACATTCTCAGACACACGTCCTGGCCGTGCCTGTGCTGGCTCCTGCCTGGTCCTGAGTGACCTCTGCTTAAACCTTTTGTTGTAGGGAGTATGCTCATCCTGAACAACTGTTCAGAAGCAAAGAGAAAAATGCCACCACCCACTCTTCATTTAGCAGAGCTGCCTGTCCTTGCTGTGCTAGGGGCGGGAGGGAGGAGGTTCTCACATGAGGACTAGCTGGATAAGTACATACTTTTCAAATTTACCCACCCATTCTATAGCACTCTGGGGTAATTCATGAACCACCCAGACGTGAAGGTAAGATTTGATAGATCTTTTCAGCCTTGAAAATCTCTCAAGATACACTGTTCAAATCCCTGCTCTGTCTGTTACTAGCTGTTTGATTCTGTGTGATGTCTTTAACCTTTTCTTGCCTGAATTTCCCATCCGTTAAATGGGGATAATAGTGCCTTCGCATAGGAAAGAATTAAATACTTTCAGCTCTGAAACTTTCTTGTGGGCCCAGGCAAGCTGTTCACTCCATGAACCAACTTCCTTTTCCTATGTCCACAAATCCCCTGGCATGTACTTCTCCCCTTACCTCATAGATGTGTTGAATGCAGCCACATCTAGCAGCAAACTCCAAAGTCATCTGTCGGGAGAGCAGCTGTGGCTTCTACTCATCACCTCTTCTGGTTGCAGAAGTCATCCTCAAGGTCGCCTGTAGCTATGCATGTGTGAGGGTGCAGCACCAAGCGGACCTGGCCTTCAGCTTCCCCCTGTGTTTCATGTTATGTTACAAATGATCAATTTCTTTCTTCCTTTCTTTTCTTTTCTTTTTTCCTTTAGACACAGTCTTGCTCTGTAGTCCAGGCTAGTCCTGAACTCACTGTGCAGCCCAGGCTGGCCTCAGACTCAGCAGTCCTCCTGCCTCAGCCTCCTAAGTGCTGGGATTACAGGCGTGCCTCACCACACCCAGTTTATGTGGTGCTGGGGAAGCAAACTCGGCCTTGCACTTGCTAGGCAAATTCTCTGGGCTATCCCACCAGCCCAAAAACAGTTTCAGCTGAGTTTCAGCTGTATTCCTCCCAAGTGTTGGACTGTTGGCAGACTTTTTAATGTGCATGGCATTATTATATAATGTACTTGTTAGGAGAGATTTCATTAAGTTTCTGTATTGTAACCGAACTGCACATTATACAAACAAAAACAATGATCTCTGGGCTTCTCATAAACTGTCAGTCCAATGAAGTTTTTTTATGACTTTGCAATAAGTTTAAATACATGGAGTATATCATAAAACATAAAGCATTCCATAAATGTGCCTTTGGGCTTGTGGTATGCTGGAATGCCAGAGGAAAATCACAGGGACAGTATTTCCCAAATGCCAGTACTTAATAAGGGTCCAAAGGCACTTAGTGTTTCTGCTTTGGTGTGTCTACCAAAGTTGAGGTTGTGAGCTCCAAAGTCAGACCATCAGGGTTTAAATCCTTTCTCTACCATTTAATCACTGTGTAATCTTAAACAATGTACTTCAACTTTCCTTGCCTGAATTTTCCCATCTGTAAAATGGAGTAATAATTGTACCAGCAGGTAATGAGCTTGGCGAGGGAAACTTGAAGGATGGTGCGTGGCAGTCCTTAACCCACTGATGGGGGAGGTGATCTGCAGGGCTGTCCACCACTGAAGACCACTGAGTAGGTACCACAGGTCTGCCCACATCTGCTGGGAAGGCACTGTTAGTGACTTTAGCCACTGTGGGTGGGTGGCTGCTACTCGTTATATTCCATAACACATAGGATCCTCTACTACCCATACCAGCCTCACTCCCTTCCTCATCTCTTTTCATCTCATAGCCAGTATGCTGCTTTACCAGCTTGCAAACACACACTTTCTGTCCCGTGGCCCCATGCCTTCTGTCTGGGTCCAGTTTCCACGTACAGCCTCACCAAACATTGGGCAGAACCAACAGCTGCTCATCTTCAAGGATAGCTTAAGCAGAGGGTGACTTCTCCTGAGGGTCCCTGAACCACCTTCCTCAGTTGTCCCTACTGTACTTCAACCTGTGAAAGCTTCTGTCCAATGCACTGTGTGTATGTATGTTTACTTTGTCTGTGTACACACGTCTCCATCTTCAAGACATGGTCAGGAGTGTGCTCCTCTGAGATGTACTTGTAGTGACAATGCTCAGTACACACTGGAAGAAAATATTTGTCAGCCAATGAAAGTTTGAGCTATGTGAGAGAACACGCCACTACTTACAATGAGAGTACATAGTGCCTTTGAAAGCAGCTCTGTCCTGAAAATCTGTTCCACAAGTTTCAAAGTTCTCAAAGATTATCTAGAAATGATTGACTATTTAGGCTTTTCCAGAGAAAATGTGCCAACCTCTGCTCCAACTTCCTTATAAATAGTGTCATAAACACAAGTTAATTGACAATAAAAGTTTCTCCCTCCCCCATTGGGGTTTCTCACAATATTTCAACTTGAAAAGATTTTGTTGCTGATAAAACTTGGAAACCAACATAGTATCACATAATAGCAGTGACATGACAGCAGCAAAATAGAAATGATCATGAAGGAAAGCTGTGAGACTGAATTTTCAAATGTACAAAACTGAAAATAACTGCCCCATTGAGCATTGAGTTGGAAGCAATTTTTGTAGCTTAACAGTATTCCATTAAGTTTTGTATTTTGTGATAAAACACAGCCAGCCATGGTAAGAGTATTTTTTTTTTTTTTTTGAGATAGGCTCTCACTCTGTAGCTCAAGCTGGTCCTGAACTCACTGTGTAAACCAGGCTGGCCTTGGAGTCCTCCTGCCTTAGTCTCCTGAATGCTGGGATTACAGGTGTATGCCACCACACCCAGCTTATGTGGTGCTGTAGGAGTCATTTTTAAAACTTACCATTATTCTATTACTATTTATATTTTGTGACAAAACACAAGAAAAGCAGTAGCCTTCAGTGAACTGCTTATATATGCTTTAGAAATCTATGGGTCTTCAAGAATGACCACGTAGCTCAATGGTAGAATGCTTGCATAGTATGAACAAGGCCTTGGCTTCCTTCGCTAGCACTAAAAATATTTTGAAAAAACAAGCCACAGTTGTTTCGAAGTATATACATTGATTCCTTGACTTAGTTGGTAGGTGTTGTTCCTATTAGCCACTTTTTTTTTTTTTTTTTTTTTTTTTTTTTTTTTTTTTTTTTTTTTTTTTTTTTTTTTGAGATAGGATCTTGCTCTGTAGCTCAGGCCGGTCCTGAGCTCACTATGTAGCCCAGGCTAGCCTAGGATTTGGCAATCCTCTTGCATGCTGGGATTACAGGCATGTGCCACCACACCCAATTTTATATAGTGCTGGGGAATTGAACCCAGGGCCTTCTGCTTGCTAGGCAAGTTCTTTAACCACTGTACCATTCCTCCAATCCTCAGTCATGTTTTTAAAGTCTCAGTTTTCACACTTTCTAAAAGAGTATTGGATGATTATCTATGCCTATGGTCTAGTCTCACCTAATTAGGCTACCAGACATCTGGAGGTGGGTGAAAACCCACATCTACACCTTGCCCCTCCTGCCTTGCAGAACCAGAAGCTATTCAGCAATTCCTTTTGTGTCGTTGCAGGATATTCCCGGAGTCCCTCCGGTGGCTGATGGCTACTCAGCAATTTGAGGCTTCAAAGAAGTTGATCCTGCACTTCACACAGAAGAACTGCATGAGCCCTGAGAGTGACATCAAGGGTGTGATGCCAGGTGAGTACAGCAGGGCTGGCTAGCCTGGGCAGTGGGAAGCAAAAGATAGGGGCTCTACAGAATAGCCCCTTGACTCCTAAGCTGGTCATGTTGGACCAAACAGCCACCTACCTAACTGTTCAATTCTGTATTGCTTGGTCTTCAGAAAGGCTGTGGTTGCCACTAGTACCTAAGAGTGAACTAATGTTCTTTCCATTTTCTGGGTGCTCGTTTCTTTCACGATCAAGTTTATTGCATACCCTTCCCCATCTAGAACAAGGAATGAGCTTAATATATACCTCATCTTCACTGGACATATTTGGTTGTGTGGCACCACGCCTTGCCCCCCTGCCCTGCCAGGTACGCTCCTGCCAGAGTTCCAGCTCAATGCGTGGGTGGCCTTCACAGCTTCTATTTCCCAAGTGTGACCTCCAAAGAGCCTCCATAGTCTCTTTATGGACATGACCTACTTATTTGAGCGATGGAAAAAAGAGGAAAGTGAGTTGTTTTTGTATAGCGGTTCAGATCCATAAAGTTCTTGTGACTCAGGGACATGACCACAAGCTATGTGAGACTTTCATGCTTGGGATCCATCCACAGGTGTCTCCAGGAGGGTGCTTACATCGAGATTCCTTATCCCCTCCCTAGTATCTGGAGATACTGACCTAGTAGATATGAAGTAGTCCCTGAGAACTTGAATTTGAATATGCAGTAGAAGAGATTCTGGTGCAAGTAATTTATAGATCTCCTTCTGTAAACTGCTGCTAAGTCCAAGCTGTGACCCACCACCCTGACCCTAAAACCTAGTGTATGTCATTGCTGTAAAATTCTCAGGGAAAATAATCCACAGGCCTCTATCTGAAAGAACACACACTTTTCCCACTTGCTCCCTCTTAAAAGAAATCTTTGTAATGACCATTCATTTGTTCATTCATTCAATAGGTGCTTATTGATAACTACTGTGTACCAGGCATGGCTACACAGCAGAGAAGGAAACAGGCCAAGGGTTGCATTCAGAGAGCTTGCAGGCAGGAGGGGATGGGAACATGGAATAGTTACATATGCACTCAGGAGGGTGAAACAGTAAGGCAAACGAATGGAGGTAATGGTAAGTGACCACAGTCAGAATATCTGGGTGCATCTGGCTCCAAGACTGAGGTAAGCAGAGATCTGAAACAGGTTGGAGAATACCCCGTGGGTCTCTATTCCCACTGGGAAAAGAACATTTGAGAATCCACACTGAGGAGCCCCATAGTACCTTGCCAGCCTTTCACTAGACCCCTGATTTGGATCTGGGGCTGCAGGCCACTGGGAGCTGCCCAGGAGCTGCTACTCTGTCAGGATGGCATCTCTCTATCTTCACCTGTGCCCAGGCTAGGCAAGGTAGAGTGTACTGAACACTTCAGCACAAGCAGAGATCCAACTGTTCTGAAGTTCTGGCTTCCCTGCGATGAAAATGGATGTGAGCTGGGACTAGTCTTCATGTAGAGTATAAACTACTGGTGCCTCGAGGGACATGTGTAGTTCCTTTCATCCAGCAACAGTGACAGCAAACAAGATGATACATTGTGCTGACATGGAAGTCTCATATCTAAGTGATTTACAAATAGTAACTCACATGTAAATTTTAATCCTAAATTCTTCATGTCTATTAACTTATTTCTTAACAACAGTCCTATGAAGAAGTACCATTTGCCCATGAGGAAACTGAAGCACTTGGAGGCTAAGAGGTCTCCCCCAAGGCGTGGCCAAGCAGAGCCTCTGTCCACAAAGCCAGTTGCTCTACTGCCAGCAACAAAAAAAAAAAGACCTGACAGGTAGCAGAAGTTCCATGAATATTCGTGGAATATACGAATTCAAGTCTCCTGTAGTAAGGAAGACTTCGGGCTGCTCACCCTGTCACCTCTGCGTAGATGCGTGTCTTAGGTTTAGCTACAAGGGAAGGAGAATTGACTACGTCCCTGTTGGTGTGTCCTAACCTTGAGTTTATATTAGAAGAAAACATGATCTTACAAAATTTTCCCTCTCCATTCCTCTTTTAAATATACCTTCAGTTTATCTTTGAGCATGTCTAATGTTAGTGATGTATGCTGCTGAAGTACATTAGATACTTGGATGTTTTACAGTGTCATGTGACATACCCAGGTATGGTATCTCTTCTTTCTTGGTCATAATGCCCAGAATTTTAAATGTTTATAACAGGAGTAGAAGTCTCACTGGTTATAAATGTGGCTATGTCATTTGTATCCCATTGTAAAAGGAAATCCCAGAATCAGAGTCACACTCCGCCCCTCATTTTCCATGATAGTGAGGTGAGTGGAGAGCCACTGGGAAGAGAAGGCAGGGACTAGGGAACTGCCTGGCATGTGTTTAGTCCACAGAAGAGCCTCATGGGGAAGGCTCCCTCCACTTTGCAGTTGGGGAGTAAAGCCTACTGAGCCTGAATGTTAGGGAAGAGACCTCTGTTTCCTAGGGGAAGGAGTTCTTAGTGAAAGGTAGCCCAAGGGACGGACACCTGCTCTCTTTCTCTTCTTGGGGGACAGCAGTGTGTATGGAACAGCACTGTGTGTGTAGCCGTCTGTGCACAGCCCCACTGGAGAAGCTGGCCTGCACCTGCACTGTCAGCAGCGTGGCCTGAGCTTTCCGGTCACAGCCCCACGTGGGGCCCCCTCAGCACTGAGAGCTGGGCACAGGTGGGATTTGCTCTCACCTTCCTTTCTTGGTCTTGTCATTCTGTCCAGATTGGTGACACACAGCACCAGGATCCAGCCACCCCAACATCCCCCACATGAGGTACCTTGCCCAAAGTCATGGAACTCACAAGTGTAATTAAATCCCAAGGCCTTTGCTTCTGACCCTTCCAGTGTATGACTTCCCTTCCTCACAGCAAGGTGACAAGTAGAGGAGCCATGTACATCAAGAAACAATGGCATAATTCATAGTGCTGGGCTAGTTTTCAAAATGTGGACAGATTTTGAAATTCTGCTGATCACATTGATTTTATGATAAAATCCATATTGAAATTCCAAAAGCACATTTGCTCTAGTGGCCAAATGCCACTAGTCTAGATCTGTACCCATGAGATTAGGGCTGCACCGAAGAGAAATAGCAAATGCCTTCTCTGTTTCTAAATTAGGGCTGGCACCCAGAGCCATTGCCCTCATGCTTTCTTAATGTACATTTTTCATGACTTCTGTGGCAATAGCAGTAGCTTTTCCTTCTCTTTCTCATCTTTCCCCTCCTTTTTGTCTTTATTTTTTCATCTGTATAACTGCTGTTTTTCAATTTCACCACTAATATGTTCATGAGGGTCATACCCAAGACCAGCTCCTCTTGCCCCCAGTGGGCCAACTCAGTCCTCCAATGTGCAGCTTCCAGGCCTGCTCCAGGATACGCTGCTGTGTTGCCTTCTCCCACTGCTGTTGTTTTGGAAATACTGGTTTACCTCTCCCACTCAGATCTCCAAGTTCAGAGTGAATACCTTCCAAGAGATCTGCAGGGCTGCCTTTGCCTCCCACAACTGATGGGAAGAAGTCAGGAGGTATGTAGTCTTCAGGCTCAAAGCTCAGAGACTCATGGACCCTGAGTGCCGCAAGCATGCCTGGATGCCTTCCTGCATCATCCTCATGGCTGTCTTCATCTACTTCTGAGCAGTTGAGGAACTGGGCTCAGAGCATGTACTGTAATCCTCCTTATCCACAGGGCACAGAACTCCCAGTAGGTTCCTGAAGTCACAGGTGCTACTAAACATTATGGAGGCTGTTTTCCCCCATACCTTGGTAAAGTTTAATGTACAAATTATACACCACAAGAGATTAACAATAACTAAAAAAATCAACAATGTACTTTTAAAAAATTATTTACAATGCCTGAATTTCTTATTTCTAGAATTTTCCATCTAATGTTTTTAGACTACAGCCCAGAGTTTCTCAGGTCTTCGCTGCACCCAGATGTCTGGTGCTGACCTTACAGGGTTAGGACAGTTCGGCAAAAAGGGCTGCACAGTAGAGCTGGGCATGCATAGCTAATCATTACGTAGGCTGCACTGCTTTGGATTGAAATTTTTCTAATGGCACTAAATTAAGAAGGTTGAAGAGTCTGAGAGAGGGACAGGACAAGGTAGGCCTTTAGCCACAGCATCCCTAGGCTCATGTCAGATCAATTGTTGAAGCACCTGCTTTTGCTCTTTTTGTTTCCGGGTATAAGAAATTTAGAAAAGTCCCTAAATTTCTATCTGAGAACTAGAGAGATCAAAAGTTCTCCTGAATTCAGTTACCTCAGGAGCCTCAGAAGTTAGCATAAGTTCCTTATAACTCAGAACTTCTGGATTTGTCCCAGAAGAACACACTTAGAGCTGCTGGAGTTTTATGTTGTCGTTGATAGACCAGTAATGTGAGTAACAAAGATCATGATAAAATATCAATAGCCCTGGAAAGGTTAGCTTAATTCCACTAGAATAATGTGGTTGCTTCTATAGACTACAGTCAATTCTTAGACTGGGCTCTAGGACTTAATGTTATTTAAAAAATTATTCAGGTCATAATGCAATTGCTACAGCTTAACATCATATTTCATACACAATAATTCATTAGCTGTTAAGTATGGGCTGCAGTACAAAAGAAACAACTTTAAACTTATATAAACATGCCAGTGGATATTTACATTTCCTTCTTAGAAGGTCTGCCTGGTGAGAAAGCATGACAATTACAGTCAATTTCTGATAAGCTTAATAACACCAAAAATACATGGATCATTAGATCAGAGAGTATCTGTTAACCATATTTCCAAGCTCTTTAAAAATGCAGCCATGTGCTACATAATGATATTTTGGTCAACAATGAACTACATACTCAGCTGTGGTTCCATAAAATTTTAATGGGGCAGAAAAATTTCTAAATATTGTAGCTGTCACAGTGTCATAGTGAAACGCATTCCTCACATTTGTGGCAAAGCGGGTATAACACACCTACTTGCAGTTGTATAAACATATAGCACATACAATAACATATTGTGCATAATACTTGATAATAAATGACTTACTATTTTAAGCATTCACTACACTATTTATCATTGTCACGGCATGCCTTATAAAAAATAGTTGATAATAAAACAGTCTGCCATGTGATGCCATTAGCAGCTTCATCTGTTATATTTCCCACGTCTTGATCATATCAAGGCCACCTTGAACCATCTAGGTTTGTGTGAGCACACTCTGTGGTATTCACATGGTAACAGAATTACCTGAATGGCACAATACCAGAATGACACAATTCTCAGGTTGTGTCCACTATCCCTTTTATTAGGTGACTAATGAGTGGATTTACTTTTTTAACAACAAAGAAAGTGGTCGATAAATTAGACTATTTTCGATGAGGGAAAAAGACAGGTCAGAAAACCTCAAGAGCTGAGAAATTCATAGATAGATAGCCAAATCCATCCACTCATTATGGTGACATCTCAATTTCTGCACCTAAATGTAGAAAATTATAGAAGCTCAAGGAACATGGTTTCACTCAGTCAGAGGAAACATTTTCCTCTGTATCTTCTATGCCCTGGCTGGTGACAGAGAGTTCAAGAAACTTAAAAAAATTTTTTTTTAAATCTTAAACCCTTATTATATATTCTTCGATCTATAACAAGTAAGAATTATGAGTTGAACTTGGGCCATCCAGGAGTTGGAGTGATCCTACAAAGTATCAGTACGGGGGGCCCTGGAGAACATTTACTAAGATACAGGGGGGATAAGAGGGGTTCCTCCTGAAGCAAAAGAAAAGTCATCTTCCAACACCTGAGGGCCACTGGTTTCAGAACCCCCTAAAATCTGCAGTTGTTCAAGTTCTCTATATAAAATGGTATAGTATTTATATAGAAACTACATACATCCTTCATTATACTTTAAATCATTTCTATCGGACCCGTAATCCTATTACAATGTAAATATAGCATATAAATAGTTGTTATACCATATTATTTAGGAAGTCATGACAAAAATTCTACAGGTTCAAGTACAGGTACAATATTTTCAAATACTTTAGATTTATGATTAGTTGAATTGAGAATACAAAACTCACAAATCAGAGTGGACTACCTACATGTTCAAATACTAAAAGTTTCCTCAGTAGATAAAGTTCTCATTTCCACTGATTTTTAAAATTCTAAATACATTTATTATTTCGGAATAATTTCATATACATGGGAAAGTTGCAAAGACAGTGCATAACTTCTGTATACCTCAATTTGGTTTCCCCCATTGATATTGCCCCAAGATCTGATACTACCATTGTGTACTTGTCAAAACTAAGAAACCAATTACTGACAACACTACCGTTAACCAAACACCAGCTGCTATTCAGTGTCACTACATTTTCCATTGGTGACCTGCTTCAGGATCCTATCCAGACTCACAGCCCTCACCACTCCCTTGTGTCTTCTGGTCTGTAACATTTCTCATCTTCCCTGGATTTTCCAGACTTTTGAGTTGAAAAGTACTGACTCCCCACCCAAACTGTGTCTCATTTTTCTCCTGGCTGGGGTATTATTCCATGAGGACAGGCTTTGGCTGGGGACTGGAGGGCCCTACGTCTGAGTTTGGGGCACTGCTGTTTATAGGCATGTGGTCAGACCACTTCCAGAAGCTGGGGCCTTTCCTTGTTTTGATCTTCCCTGTTAAATTGATAGATAGATTCCAAGACATCAGCAAACTCCTCGCCTGGTTAATGTAACATTAAAGCACTGTTACATTCTAATCAGAGCTTTCAGAGCTAGTCTGAACTTCAGAAAAGTCTGTCTCATTGCTGCGTAGTTAGTCACACCCCTTTGAGTCACAACATCATCTGTCTTGCTCAGGTCCCAGAGTTGTTTTGTGTCCTTGGTGTTGGGGATAAAACCTGGGGCTTCATACATTCTAAGTATATATTCCACAACTACACCCCAACTAGCAAAGACTTTTGACTATTAACTAAAACATGCTTATGTACTTGTGTGTGTGTATATATACACCTTAGCCCATGACTCTCTAGTCTCTGAGTAAAGGGTGACGCAGATACATGCAGATTTTTTTTTTTTTTAAAGAGGGTCTTGCTGTATAGCGGAGACTGGTCCTGAACTCACTGTGTAGTCCAGGCTGGCCTTGGACTCACAGCAATCCTCCTGCCTCAGACTCCCAAGTGCTGGGATTACAGGTGTGTGCTACTACACCTGGCTTTTATGTGGTGCTGGGGAATCAAACTCAGGGCCGTTAGTTTGTTAGGCAAGTGCTTTGACCACTGTGCCATTCCTCCAGCCCTGCAGAATCTTGGGGGGTGAGGGGGGGGGGTGGGGAAAGGCTGCTTGTTTCATTTTCCCAGAGCTTAATTAGGATCTTAGTAACCTAGAATAACATCATTAAGTGTTGTACTCAGACAAAAGTGAAATCAGTCTGTTTATTTGTGTATCCTACCTGGTTCCAAAGAGTTTGTAGTGGAAACTTACATTAGCAGTGTGCTTTGGCTCTGCAGGGGAATTTGAAGTGTGAAATTAGAATCTTGTGAGTATATTTCTGTCCTGAAAGCCTACTCTCAATCCCCTAGCCTAAAGGAATTAAAGGCTTTTTCTACTTTCTGTGATGCCCAGATGGAGAAGCCAGAACTGTGACCATGGCTGTCTTTCAGGATGATCACTCCACCTGCCCAGACTCACACAGTTTGTCACTTACAGAGCTGGAGAAGGAGCTGTCCCGGAGGCCCAAGAAGGTGTGCATCGTGAAGGTGGTGGGAACTCGGAACTTGTGGAAGAACATCGTTGTCCTGTGTGTGAACTCGTGAGTCAAAGGGAAACACCTACAACCAAATCATGGTGGGGATATGAGGCCCTCCTCCCCTGCTCCAGCTGGACTTTGAATCATTGCCTGCCTCATGCCTCTCTCTGAAAAAGGCCTGAGAAGTATGCATAGCCTACCAGAGCTGCCCATCTGTCTGAAGAATAAAAAGTGCTGAAGAGGTATCCCTCCCCAACAGGAAGCTATTGCCCTCAGTCCAGCTGGCAGGCCACTGTGCCCTGTGTTGTGCACAGGACCAGGTGCTTTGGACAGCAAAAAGCAAAAGGCCAGGGCTAGGTCAAGCACACTATGTCCTTGGGACAATACCCTTTCTCCACATTTCACACGAGCAACTCCCGATGGTCTTGTTTACCCTCTTTTTCATAAAGCCTACGAAGGGGCCTCTTCACCACGTGCCTCATAGGGATGAGAACCAAGACGCACGTGGGTAGGCCTCTTGTAGATGCAACAGTGTAAGAAGTTTCCAGAGTTTAGATTTGTAGGCACTGTTTTGGGAAGGGGATTTGAGACCAGTGGGACCTGACAAGCTGTGCTTCCTCCTTCAACCACCCTACTACCCTCCCGGACCTGCAATGTGGCCTACTCGGAGGTTCTAATCCAGGAGCAGGTATAGAGAGTAGTCACTTGACCTGACCAAGTGTGATCCCAAATGCTCTCCAAGAGACCTCTACCCCACTGCTGTTCACACCCACCAGCAAGCACCCATTATTCAGTTTTTTTGGCAGCCCCCATCCCAGGGCTCACTATATCCTGGGGAAGGTCCTTAGTGTCTAAACTCAAGAACAAAGGTTGTTTCAGTAATCCTGCTCTTTTTAGCTGTATAAGGAAGATACTATTCAGGGTCAAAGGTTAGCTCTCAATGGCTACAAGTCATCTAGGGGAGGGGCTTTTCACTTGCTTCTGAAAAGTCCAAGGGGTACTTTCAGGTAAAGAGGCCCAGGGTAGGAACCTGCCATTCCTCAGAACTGTTTTCTGTCAAACTGCTCCACTTAGTCAGCTTTTGATATTGGGATTCTAGATTAAATTTCATTTTGGGAGGAATATTAAAGGTTTTATTACCAAAACAAAAGAAGAGCAAAAATGCAACCACCTTCAGATCTTTACACTCTCTATAAAGAGGCCTAGATAAGTTAATGACCATCTACCATGTTGTGCTGGCCAGGCTTCACCTGCCTGTCCAGCAGTGGCCCCAAGCACAGCCACCCAGCTGCTCTCCAATCTTAGGTAGATGCTGACAAAGAGATGGTGCTATTAGGAATTGAATGACTACTCCAACTTCTATGTTGAAGAAAAAAACCCACAAAATTTGACATAGACGAAATGGTGAGTTTCCAACATCCCTGGTTTTCTCATCTTAAAAATTACCTTTTACGGTCAGAGTACTTCCTTTCTTCCAGAAATAAAAAATAAAGGGTTGCCCTGAGAGCTTAGCAAACCAGGAAGAAAAGAAATTCATGTGAAATCCCAGGAGACTAGCCAAATCGAATCTATTGCTCAATATAAAATGGTTACACAGGAGAGCAGGGTCCTCTGCACATGATCTCTGTAGTGAAAATATATTCATTTAGCATTTCCCCCACAGGGGCAGGGTCTGTTGCAGTTAACCTTGATGCATCCTCAGGGTTGGATAAAAAAGCACTTAGATTTCTGTGCAACATCAAGGAGTTGTTGAAAGAGGCAGATTAGTTCTTGGATGGACAATGAGAGCTGATATAATGAATGGGTCTCACTACACCACAGGCATTTCATACCCAGCCACATCCTTCAGAAACTTGGAATGGCATATGTAGGTATCATTAGACCCCCTGAGAAGGTTCAGCCACATTTTCATTCCTGTTTTCTCAGGTGGATGTCATTTGCTGCCTTGGGATACTAACTTCCCAGCAGGTTTACATGCTCACATAGGGCAGTAAAGAGCTGGACCCAGGGCAGGAAGCAAGGATAAATAAAGAATTGAAACCAGTTTCCCTGAAACCAAAAGACTTCCTTTGGCATGAATTCTGATAGGCTTAATCCCTGTTAGCTTGGTTGAATAGTAGCAAATGTGAGTGGAATAAGTAGTTCTCTAGATAAATCCCCAAGTTTTCAGAGTCTTGAATGCCCACAAAGGGGTCATGCCCCAGAAACGCAGTGTGCCTCAGAGGCTGTTACTACCTAGGTAAGAACTTCCCTGCAGCTATTTGCCCTCCTGCGAAATGGGCATTACCAGGTACTTACAGTGCTGTTCTGGGATCCTTTGAGTCAGTGCACAGAAAATGCCTTATGCTACACAATGGGCTCCCAGGAAATGTGGTGTTTGAACAAGAAGCTTTACAGACATTTCTTTGAAGTGTTTTCTTTTGCACTTTACTCCATCATAGGTTCGTGTATGGCTATAGAATGTTTTCTCTTCTGGCCCCATAGGAGATGGGGTGGCCTCTGGAGTATTGCACCCTGCTCACTGGCCCTCTTGGGGTGCATGTGTGTGTGTGTCCTGCAGGCTGACAGGGTACGGGATCCACCACTGCTTTGCAAGGAGCATGATGGGCCACGAGGTGAAGGTGCCGCTCCTGGAGAACTTCTACGCTGACTACTACACCATGGCCAGCATCGCACTGGCGTCCTGCCTGGCCATGTGCGTGGTGGTCAGATTTCTTGGGCGCAGGGGAGGGCTGCTGCTCTTCATGATCCTTACGGCGCTGGCCTCCCTCCTGCAGCTCGGACTCCTCAACTGTGAGTGGGCCACGGAGGGATGGCGTGAGGGGTACTGGGAAATCACAGAAGAGCATTTGGAAGGTGTGTTAGTGTCCTGTTACAATGACAAAACACCTGATATGATCAACTTAGTGGATAGGTTTACTTTTGCTCATAATTTTAGAGATTTCAGTCCACAGCCATTTGGTCCATTGCTTTCAGGCTGTGGTGAGGCAGTATATCCTGGTAGAAGCATGTGGCAGTGGCAGAGTAATGTGCTTACCTCGTAGTGGCTGAGAAGTAAAAGAGAAAAGAGTGGTCACAATCCCCAATGTGTCCTTCAAAGACACACTCCAAATGACTTAACTTCCTCCCACTAGGCCCCACAGCCAAAGCTTCCACCTCTGAATAATGCCATATGCGGGGGACCAGTGCTTCAACACATGGACCTTGGATGTACATTCCAGATGCAAACTATAGCAGAAGAGGTGGATGAGATAATAATCATTTACTGTGATCTGAGTGATTGTTCCAAATTCACAGCTTGAAGCAAATGCTTTGACAAGAACACAGCCTTAATCATAGCATCTCTGGTCTGCACCTTCCAAGATGCTGAGCCTTCTCTTTGCCCCTCACCTCTTGTTCTGTGGATCCGAGCATGCCAGTTCCTTGGGACTCTGGTAGACATGACTTCATTAATGGATACATTCTTTTTATATTACTCACCACATGACAAAGAAGAACAAATAAGTTGTTTATTTTGTGTGACATGAGGGGAAAATAAATCTGTTTTGACACCTTGCATAGAAGCCCAGATTTTCTATAGTTATTCCCAAGTTTATCAGCTTCTCTTGGGGCCAGAGAATTCCTCAGTAAATGTTAAAAATAACCTAAGGTAAAGCTAGAGAATCCATCTACCCCTTCCAGCAAATTCATGGTCGCTCTACATGAAAAACAACTTACCTCTGTGTACGAAAGTACTACCATGGCAACTCTCCTGGCAGGTCCAAAGCATACTATGAAGGAGCAGAGCTGCAGGGCCACCTTCTTACACCCAAATACAGTCTTCTTGGGACAGGCTAAAGACACTGGGGAAATTGATGCCACAAATTGCACTCCCCCAACCCTCTGGCCTATACAAGGAAAACAAATCCTAGCTATCAGAATTAGACCTGATGACTGCCCCTCTGTGTCCCACACCAGAGCAGCCTTGTTTTTATACAGATGAATTGCAGGCTCAGGAATGATTTTTCTAACTTACGTGTCTTACGCTTTGCTGGGAGATTGCTTTAATTTGTAGCTGTGACCAATCATGGTAATGGATAAATGGTCTGTCTCCCTTTGTCCCTAGCTGCCCTTCCAGTGAACCTCTGTCCGGTTCACACAGATGGGACAGATGTGGCAGAATGCCTTAGCCCCTGGGACCCAAGGTACCCTTCATGGTCCTGACTAGGAACACCACAGGAACTCTTGGCAAACAGCAAATAACTGTGAGGAGCAGAATGGCTTGGGGGAGGCAGGGACACAGCCCATTGTGTTTGTCCCCACCCTGCCTGATGTACATTGGGCCCAGACATGCAGTGACCCCCAATAACTTTATATGCAAGAAAATTCACACTCAGACCTTCCAGGATTATGAGGAGTTGTATTGTCTCGCTGGGTGCAAAGAACAACAGGATCTTAGCCCTCTTTCTTAACAAAAAGGTCTTTGTTTAGTCCAGTGTGAATCCCTGTGCCCAGAGGGCTGGTGCCAACCTAGACACAGAAGGAGCTTGCTTAGAAACAAGTCACGTGGGCGCATGCTGTTATAACCCATACCTAACATGCCTTTTCCTCCTCTTCCCACTCTGGTTGTCCTTGTGCCTGTGGTGTCATCATTTCCACGGGCCTAGTGATTGGAAAGTACAGCCAACATCCGGACTCAGGTAAACCCCACACACTTCGGCCTGCATGCCTCTATCTTTAATGTGTCTACATGGGAATTCTAAGAAAGAATCACCACCTGGTTTCTGTTTCTTCTCTTTCTTCTCCACCTTTGCCCTCCAAGAATTGCAGCTGAAGTTGGCCGTAGGTTGGACACTATAAGCATATATTTCCATTTTCTATCCCCTCTTGCTGCTAAAGAGAACAACTCATGTTTCCCTGGTTTTGTGCAGCTTGGCACGCATGCTTCCCATGCCCCTGACACCCATAGACAGAAGAGGGCCCAGCACCAATGGACACAGCCTGGGTGAGATCAGAAGCCCTAAGAGTATTGGGGCTTGGCTGTCCGTGCTGCCAGAAGGAAGCTACTGTCCTCTTATGACTCACGCAAGCTTCCTGCTCTTCAGCTGGGGGACAGCAGAACTACTGCCTTGTACTTCCCACTGCTGTCCCACCTGCCTGGCCCAGCCTGCACCTGTGCTGCCAGTACCTCTAGGGAGCATGCACCCCCATGTGGTCCTGTGGGTTCCTGAGCTGGACCCAAATATGTGTCCCCAACTGCATGCACTGCGCTGGCACTGCCTATTGCAATTCAGACTCTAGTGCCATGACAGGCACTGGGATTGGCTGAGCACTTTTCTTCTAGGCCCATGAGTTCTTCTGTTTGGATTATTTATATTTACATTTCTATTCTCTTAAATCAGCACAGACTAAGGTGCCCTGCCCCCTGGATGGAGCTGGGCAAATCTGAGGCCTGAAATCACCAAGGCTCGCTGGAGGCGAGAGCATAAAGGACACTGCGGGGTCAGCAGGAAACATCAGCCTGCCTCTTCTGGGTACAGCTCCTGTCAAAGGAGTAATGAGAGGCTGCTGGGAGCTTGGGCATGTTTGATGCACAAGTGATTAAGTGATTCAGAGGAACCAGAGTCTTCTGCTAAGAGGACTCTGGTCACTTATACCTGGAAGTGCTGCCAGCCCAGAGCCTACATACTGGGCAGCAGGGAAGAGGAAAGCCCCCTGGGGCAATCCCAGGCTTCATCCCCTTCCTCTTCCCATCCTTGCTCACCCCTTGCTTGGCTTTTGTTATTCCCCTCCTGTTCCCTCACTGTTTCCTGTTCCCCATCCCCCTCCAGGGATGAGCGACAGCATGAAGGATAAGTTCTCCATCGCATTTTCCATCGTGGGCATGTTCGCTTCCCACGCAGTAGGAAGCCTCAGCGTATTCTTCTGTGCAGAGATCACCCCTACAGTGATAAGGTGGGTAACAGGGATGCCTACGGGACACATTTTCTTCTCAGGACTCAGATGAGTTCCTGGCTGTGGCCCGTGTGTCAAGAATTCACATCAGCTCCGCCTGCCCTGGCTTCTAGACCAGGGAAGTGGTACCCACTGGGCCACATGACTCCTTGACAGATGGCTGTCTTCACCCTGACCATGAAGCACCCCAGGAGCAGGTGAGAGCTTGACCCTGGGTCCATCCAGGAATGGAAACAAGGAGCAGAAAGCTCATCCGAGTATAGAAAACATAGTAGTGACTAAAAAAGGAGGGAGAGAAGCTGATCATGCAGCCCATACTTCAGCTGAAATCGATGCTGCTAACTCTTCTAAGAGACCTCAATAACAAAGCTATTTCATAGTTTAAACAGAAGAAGAAGAAGAAAGAAAGCAGGGCGCAGTGGCATATCCTTACTCAGGAGATTAAACTAAGGTAGAAGGATCACAAGTTTAGGGCCAGCCCCATCAAAACAAGGCCCCATCTCAAAAATGCAGTTAAAAAATGAAAAGGGAATAGAAAGGACCTATTTTTTACTGGCCTAAGAAGTTGATGTCGCTAATCCAAGAGGTTTCAGAGAAAGGAAGCTGTGTTAGTTACTATTTTGTCACTGTGACTCAATACCCAAAATCCACAACTTAGGGAGGAAAGATTTACTGTAGCTTACAGTTTCAGAAGGTCACAGTCCATTCACAGGTGGGTGGCTGGAAAATGGTGGAAGCATATGGCAGGGCTGGAGCAGGGGCAGGGCCAGCGCCAGAGCTCCAGCTGCAAAGATACTCATGACGTGGTGGAACACAGAGAGACTGGGATTAAGGGTGGAAACCAGCAATACACTCCTCCAGGGTAAGCCCTAAGTATCCGCCCCTTCCAGCCAGACCCCCAGCTCTCAACCCTACACAATATCCATAGGAACATAAGGCTATTGGGGGACACTCCAGATCCAAACCACAACAAAGCCCCAACACATCACTGATTTACTTAAGGAAGATTGGTTAAGAGCCTGCAATATGCCCAGCACCTGGCCACAGGTAAATAGGATAACCCACCCCAGCCCTCATACAGTTTGCCTCTAGGGCAGTTCTTACTTTGCTGAAAGGTGGTGTTAACCTGTATTTAGCTGCTTTTATTTTAATTCGTGAAGTAAGGTTTCATCCTTCTTAGTGCTATCCCTAAGTAATAGTTACATGGATGAAACACCATTTAATGTTATGATAATAAAATGTATTTGAAATAGCATTACCTAATTGCAGTCATGTCATTTTCTTAATACAAGATGAACATTCCTTATCTGAAAATCTACAAAGCAAAATGGTCTCAAAGCCAAAATTTACTATCATATAGAAAATTCTCTCTCATAAACCTGTTTCATGGACAAAATTATTAAAAATACTATGTGAATGACCTTCAGGGTATATGTATAAGGTATACATGAAATCTAAGTGAATTCTGTATTTAGGCTTGAATCCTAGTCCCAGTTTATATGCAATATGTATACGCAAAAAATCCAAAATCTGAACATCCAAAAAGTTCAAAACATTTCTGTTTCCAAACGTTTCAGATAAAAGATTCTTGCTACTTGTACCCTTTAAAAAGCTTATCTTGATTCATATAATATTGAATTTTATAGGAATGTCAGCATTTCCTGTGTACACTGCTTTTTTATCAATTTTGTTTGTATATAGTTTTGATACATAAATATATACAGCTTAGGGAATTAGTATATATACATACCACATTTCATCTTTTTTAAAATTTTATTTATTTTTTATTTTTTTATTTCTTTTTTGAGACACAGTCTCACTCTATAATCCAGGCTGGTCTTGCACTCACTTCGGAGCCCAGGCTGGCCCTGGACTCGGCAATCCTCCTGCCTCAGCCTCCTGCGTGCTAGGATTACAGGCGTGCACCACCATGCCCAGCTTATGTGGTGCTGCAGAATTGAACCCAGGGCCTGGCACTTGCTAGGCAGGCACTTTAACAGCTGTGCCATTCCTCCAGCCTACATCTTTTAATTTCTGCTTTCCCTCACCCCAAAACCCTTTTCCTCCATCCTTAAATCCTATTTCCATCTCCACTAAGACTACTTCCCTGTTTCCTATCTTCTCTATATTTTACTTTGCTCTTGGTCATTTATATTTTGAGTTCCTCATACAACTGAAACTATATGATAGATACTTAACCTTTTATGTCTGACTTACTTCACTGAGAATTATAGTCTCAAAATACAACCATTTTCTTGCAAGTGATTCAAGTTTATCTTTCCTTATGGTAAACTAATATTCATAATATATATATATTTTTTATTCATTCATCTGTTAGTGGACATATATCCTGCTTCTAAGATTCAACTATTATGAGTTGTGCTGTTGTAAACATGAGTATGCATGTATCATTGTAGTATTGATGCTAGGCCAAATGGGATTTCTATTTTCAGTTTTCTGAGGAATACCTATACTGATTACCACAGTGGTGGTACTAGCTTACATTCCCACCAACAGTGTAGAAGCATTCCTTTTTCCCCACATCCTCACCAGCAGTTGTTTTCTGAATTCTTGATGAAATCTATTTTTACTGGAGTAAAACAGAACCTCAGTGTTGTTTTAATTTGCATTTCTCTAATGGCCAAAGATATTGAACATTTTTTCACGTACTCAGCCATCTGGATTTCTTTTTTTGAGAAGTGTCTGTTCATTTCAAATGCCTGTTTTTTTTTTTTTTTTTTTTCAATTAGGTCTTTGGGAGGAGGGATGGATTTTGATTTCTTTATGTATTCTATATATTAGTCCCATCTGAAGAGTAGCTGGTAATTATTTTTTCCCATTCTGTAGGTTCTCTCTTCACTCTGTTGATTGTTTCTTGCTGTGCAAAAGCTGTTTAGTTTGATGTAATCTCATCTTGTTAATTCTTGGTATTATTTCTGTGTAACTGTTTTGTTCGTGAGGTCCTTTCTTATGCCTATTTCGTCTACGGTTTTTACCTATTTTATTTTCCAACAGATTCAGTTTGTGTTTTAATATCTGGATCTTTGAACCATTTGGTTTGACTTTAGTACAGAATGAAAAATATGGGTCTAGGTTCATTCTTCTGCATATAAAGACAATTAGTTTTCCCTGTACCATTTATTGAAAAATCTAAACTGTGAGTTTGGGCAGTTTTTCATTTGTGAGCCAAAGGCCAGAAGTCAACACCAAAAATGCCACCTTTAGAAGAACAACTAGAGGTTGCTCCAGGTCCAGGAAGGATGTACAGATACTCATTGTTTTAGCCTCAGATGCTAAGGAGGACTGGAGAGCAACTCTCCAGGTTCCTGAACATTTTTCTTTTCCACTTTTCCAGGAGTCATGCTGACAATAGCTTTCATAAGATCTCATTTGTATTGTTACTCTTGGATTTTTACAAGTCAGGCATGATAGCTACAGGATCCCTAAAAGAAAAGGTTCAGATATTGTATATTCAAGAAAAAAAAAAAAAGAAAGAAAGTGGCTGTGGTGGTACACACCTATAATCCCAGCACTCAGGTGGATTGACCTGAGTCCAAAGCCAGCCTGGGCTGGGCTGTAGCAGTAAGTTCAGGACTAGCCTGGGCTACAGAGTGAGACCCCCATCTCAAAAAAAAAAAAAAAGAAAGAAAGAAAGAAAGAAAGAAAAGAAAAGAAAAAAAGAAGAAAAAAAGAAAAATGTGCTAAGTAATTTATCCTGTACCTACCTTCTCTGAGCCACAGTAAGGTGGTGACAAGAGTTTTTTTAGTGTCTACAATTAAAAAAACATCTTAGGCACAGAGCAAATTATTCTGTCTTATATACACAGTAAAACTTCTTCCTTTGTAAAAGAATCCTGTAAAACCAATTCAATAAAGCCAAATCCATGGTAGATTTTATGAGTTCCCATGTGGCCCCTTGCCAGCCTATGCATGATTGTGTGTATTTCTCTGGGGAAAGACATCCCTTAGCTCGAATATTTGGTAGCCTCCTTATTCTTGTTAAGAGTTCATGTAGTGAGGCAGACTGAAGGAAATGAGGTATCCTTTTATTCTTTAATGCAAACACAGAAAGATTATTTTTGGATAGGAATTCAGCAAATATGTTCTGAGATTTAGCTTGCCAAAATGACCAACTAGAAAAAGTAAAAGTACCTGATCCTATATCATACTTTTATACTTGTAGAGAATGAAAGAAAACTGAATCTAAAGGGGGTCTCCTGGCCAGGCTGTAAGACTGTCTACTGTTCCGAATAAATCACATTTCTTGTTATGATTCCTTCTCACCGTGGTGTTACGATTGTTTTGCAGATGCACTAAGAAATAATTCCTAAAGAGACCCTGGGGTGGCCATGGGCTTTCCTACCATCTCCCCACTTCACAGAGATAAATCCAAAATAAAGTGAGGATGGCTGACTTGTAGTCTCTGGACTATTTCTTCATGAAAAACTTACCTTTTCCTATAATGTTGCCTTAAAAAAAAAAAAAGTCTGATCAACAACAGTAACAAAGATTAAGATGCCAGGAGTTACTGAACACAAATACAAAAATAAGAAGGATTTTGTACAAATGCTTATAAAAATCTACTGTTCTGAGGATGACAGAAACTAAGTACAAATTTTCTGTACAAATGCTTGTAGAAATCTGTTGTCCTATGGATGATAGAGACTAAGTACAGCAAACTAAATCTTGTTTTATGAGATCATGCCCAGGTTTTGTACTACATAGAATCACTTCCCTCCTGCTTTGGTTCTGTCCAAATGATGTTTATCATCAGCTTCATCTGAGATACACTTCCAAACCCTCAGGAGTTGGAGGCAAATTGCAATCAGTCCGGGAAATAATCCACATTTGACAGCCTCATCTCTCCCGCTGGTGTGGGCAGACGTGGCCTGGGTCCCTAGATTGGTCTAGAAACAGCTAGTGGCTTTTCCGTGACGGGTCATCTTTTCTCTCTCTCCACTGTTTACCTGGAAATTACAGGTAGGAGCTCCTTGGGTCTGAACTGGATTCTGCCCCCAGCACAAAGGGCATAAGTAAGATAGGAGACCGGATTGTGCTCAGGATAACCCACCTTTGCTATCTGCACAATTCCTTGATGGTGCACGGAGCCCTAGGTATTGGCTGCTGTGTCCCCATACAGTGTGTCAACTCCTGTGTCCATCCTTTCCTGCTTATCTCCCATTCTAATGGCCCAAGTCTTTTCTTGTTGACCATCTGCAATCAGACTGGCCTGTCTGAGACAATCCTCCTTAAACCAGGTCTCAATGTCCATCTACTGTTCTTTAAGAGGCATGAAAGGCAAAAAGACGACCTATGCTTAATATGGCATTTGGAATCTGCTTAATTTCTTTAAAAAAAAAAAAAGTGTGCCTTAAGCAAAAATAAAACCTAATCTGAAAACAAATCGTGACCAGACAAGAAGCCAGGATGCCCTGTAATGCCCTGTAATGCCTGCAGTGTGTATGCAAAGAGAAAATAGGTGAGCGTGAAGCAAAGAGCTGAAGAAAAGAGCCAGGGATTTGAGCTCTGGGCTCTATGTGATCCCAGAGGCCAGATTCTTGTATGCCTTCAAGTAAGTAATTAGCCAGCTTTAGCTTCTTTACTAAATTAGCCTACCCTTTTATATATTATGAAGAGTGGAGAGACAGTCCGGCATTGACAGCTAGATGTAGAGAACAGTTTTCCCACAGGTTCTGCACCTGCAAATTCAAACAACTGAAGATGGAAAATACTTGAAAAAAAATGTATCTGTTCTGAACATGAACAGACTTTTGTGGCTTATTTCCTAAACAATATAACATTTGTTTATATAATATTGTATTAGGTATTATAAGTGATCTGTTGATGATTTAAACTGGTCTATGGCAGGATGCAAATACTATGCCATTTTATATATGGGAGTTGAGCATTCTAGGGTTTGGATTCAAGGAGGTCCCAGAACTAATCCCCAAGAATACTAAGGGAAGAAATGACAACATTATTAGTACTATATGGATATTTTCAGCAGTTATATGTAAAAATTGTTCCAAATGTTTATCCTTGACTTCACAAAAATATAGTTGTAAGAACTAGTTAAGAAATATAAAAGAAGTGAAAATGAGAGGATGAAAGAAAATTGAATCTAAAGGGGGTCTCAGTAAACAGGAATAGTAGACAATCTTCCAGCCTGGCCAGGAGACCCCTTTAGATTCAGTTTTCTTTCATCCTCTTCAAGTATAAAAGTACGATCTCGGATCAGGTACTTTTTCTTGTTGGTCATTTTGGCAAGCTGAATCTCAGAACATATTTGCTGAATTCCTATCCAAAAATATAGCTGTAAGAACTAGTTAAGAAATATAAAAGTGAAAATCAATGTGTTAAAACACAAGATGGTAATGTTCACATTTCACAATAATCTCAAGGTTCTGAAATTCTTAATTCAAGTTTGCTACTTCTAATAAGTATATCTTCTTGGATGCCATCCTTCTAGTCTCAAAGTTGCTTAGACATTACTAGTAAACTGAAGATATTCAGTGGATAGTAAGACTTTTTGTGCTCCTAAAGCACAGGGAGGCAGAACTCTCATCCTCTTTTTCTAAAAATTTGTCTCTGCCATGTAAACATGGCCATATACTGCCCTCTAGTGTCTACCTTCAAAATAGCATCACCACAAATAACTATGTAATCCTTTGTGCTGAGACATCACAATGGCTACACTATCAGCAGGTAATAAAAACATTTAAGCTCCATTATAATTTTAAGGAGCCACTATGTGGTTGGTTTGAAACTGTGTTATACATCACGTGACTTACTTCATACTATATATACACATGAAGGTATACTGCATACGGTATCTACATAATAGACATGCTATGTACATTTAGAGCCAGGAAGGTCAGGCAGAAACCAGGGAGGTTTCAGAGAAAATGATGTATTGGGTATCAGAGGTCTCGATCAAATACATCTGTTATCCTTCGTACCTGAAAATGTCCCTCATAACATCCTGTGGCTTCTATAAGTGGCCAAATTAATCAGAAGTACGAAATAGCTACTTTTAAGGATTCATATTACTCACCTGACAGAAGGATTTGATCTCACTGTTCTTCAGAGTGGCCATCTATTTTTGTTCATTCATTTGCTAAGTTAACCTTCCTACCTAGAAATCCAGTATGGTCTACAAGCATCCAGTACTTCTTAAGAACAAACACTGTGCCAGATGATATTCTTGAAAATAATCTATGCCCCTGAAGGGCCCATAGATGAGTAAGGACAACAAACATATTGGAAAATACTGACAGATAAATGCCTTATATCTAAAAGGTGGTCTGAGACCTGCCTAGGAAGGGAGTTGGTATCCAGAGAACATCTCAGAAATATTGGTTCTTATTTGCATCTTTAATAGACCAGCAGTACGATGTAAACTTTTCCTGCAGCTCACTTAGCCCTTGATGGAATGCTTTCTACAAAAAAATGGGGATGGCCTACCATAGCCTGTATCAGGGCTCCATGGTTAAGCCTGGGATTATGTTCCTTACTGAGTAGTTATCTATTCCTACATAACAAATGACCCAAGGTGAATGGTTCAAGATAGCCCACCCACAGCAGTTATCTCATGTTTGGGCCAAAGGTCCAAGCACAGCTTAGCTGGGTCTCCTGCTTAGGGTCTGCTTAGGGTCTTTAATAGGCTTTGGTCTCCTGAGGTACAGTCTTCTTCCTGGTTCAGTGGTCATTGGAAGGATTCTGTGTCTCCCCAAAGTCAGACTGAGGGCCTTAGTCCCATGGGATGGGAGGCAGAGCACGTCCACATATCCTTTCCTGTGAACCTCAATAACGTAAGAAGTTATTACGGCTTGACAAGTCTGCTCAAAAGTCATTCTCTTCTAGCCTAATCATAGAAGAGTCAACTCATTACCTTTGTTGATGTTTTATTGGTTAAAAAAATTTAATAAAAGAAAAAGATTCACTTGTACCTTGGAGTCACGCTCAACCCAAACTCAAGGCATAAGTGTGTAACACTGGGAAGTGGGAACTGCTGAAGCCATCTCAGCAATCTTACTACAACACTGAGTAATGTTCAGGTGTCAGGCAGTCACTAGGTCAATGCTAGGGACAGTAGTGAAAGATTTTTTTTTTCTTCTTTTCCTTTACACTAAACGTGTACTGCTTTCACAATAAAAGTCTCACTATAAATTGCAGCATCCTAGCATTTCTGGTAATGCTCTTAAACCCCCATAATCTATTAGAGACACACAGACATGCACTATGAATATCTTGGGGTAATACGAGTGCCCTGAGGAGACCATGGGAACATCTAAGAGGCGAAGCAAGCCCAGGCAGCCAGGAGCAGCTCTGCAGCTTGCTCAGCCAAGAATCTATAATGCCAGTATGAACAGGGGGGTTGCCTGGAGCCACGAGCACAGGTCCTGGGAAGGAGGGAGTGCCTGTCTTACTTTTTCATTGTTTGACTAAATACCCAACATCCACAACTTAGGAAGGAAAGAATTTATTTTGGCTTACAGTTTCAGAAGGTCACAATCCATTCATGGGTGAGTGGCTGGGAAATGGTAGAATCAAATGGCAGGGCTGGGGCCAGGGCAGGGGCCAGAGCCAGGGCAGAGACAGAACTTCTCAAGACTGCATGGCGGAACAAGACAAGTCTGAGAGGAAGGGTAAAACCAGCACGCACCCCTCCCTGTCAAGCCACAAGCATCCACCTCTCCCAGCTAGGTCCCACCTCCCAACAGTACACAATATCCATAGGTACATGAGGATCTGGGAGGATACTCAAGATCCAAACCACAACAATGCTACATCCCAAGACTGGTTTAATAGTCTGTGATGCAAGCAAGGTAGGGATTCTCTCCTAAGCCTCAAGACCCTAGACACAGGACAGACTGCTTCGTGCTATGGTGAGCACAGTGGAACAGAAACGCTGGCCTGCACAGCCACAGGCAGCAGTGGAGAGGGCAGTGTGGACGGCCTCTAGATTCTTGAGATGACAATGTGCACCAGCAAGAGGCCCAGGCACCACAGCTGGAGCAGTTGTGTTTTAGTTTTTGTTAACAGTTTTATTAAGGCATAATTACTTACCGTGAATTTGAACTGGGACTTTGAGAGGAATTGTGTGGCATCTATCAACCACTTGGGAGGAACTACCATCTTTACAATGTTGAGGCTTCTAATCTATGAACACGGAGTGTCTCCCCATTCATTTTTATGTTTTTAAATTCTCTCAACAGTGTTTCGTAGTTTCCAGCATTCAAGTCTTGCTTTTCTTTTGGTATTTATTTCTAATCACTTTCAATTTCATTTTTAGGTAGTTTGTTGATAGTATATAGACATACAGTTGACTTTTGTATGCCGATCCTTTATCTTGTGACTTTGAAGAACAATCTTTTTATGAGTTTGGCACCAGAGTGCCAGCCAAGGGAACCACAGACTAGTCAGCAGTGAGAATTATCTATTTTCCTCTTCCCCTTCAGCCCAACTTTGCCTTCTATATCCAAGGACAAAAGTCTTTTCACTCACGGATGATGCCTAACTCCTGAATAGCTCCATTAGAAAGATTTTTCCTTAAGTCAAATGAAGTCCACATCCCTTGTACACTCTGTCCACCATGCTGGAGCAAGACAAGCAAATCTCTTTTACCTCTCTGAAGACAAGACCACCACCCCCTGTCCCCTTCAGGGAGGCCCAGAACTGGGGATCAAGCAGCCCTTCTTGGCCTAGCCTGGCATCTGAGTACCCCATATGTTCTTAGGCCAAAGGGGAAAGGTTGGAGCTCTAGGGTTCTTGTTTAGTTTTTAAATGTTTCACGTCTTCTCATCTCTGGAACTATCCTAAGCCTTTCAGGGTTCCCTCACTTGGCAGAGGGAGAAAAATGCCTTGTGTTCTCGCATAGTCCTCTCAGAGCTCAGCTACAGCGTCCGTCAGTCAGCACATAGCCTCACTTGAGGGACCTTTCTGGCATAATCCTCAGAGATAGGATACTTGCCTCTGGTAGTACACGGTATGATTTTAGGAAAGACACAAGACATCACCTCATAGTGTTCAGATTAATTTCTAAAGTGCAGATGTTTCCCAGGCTCTCCAGTTACGACAAACTAAGTCTCCGTGAGCGTTGCTGTGTCTTTAACAGCCTCTTTAACTCTTGGTCATCCCTCCCACTCTTCTTGGGAAAATAGCATAATTTATTGACTTTTTCTTGTTTCTCATTAATACTTATGGCAAGTTAAAAAATTTCCCATTTACAGTAGTGTTCTAAATTTTGTTTTGGGGGCTGGAGGAATGGCACTGCAGTTAAAGTGCTTGCCTTGCAAGCAGCACACCCTGAGTTAGATTCCCCAGCACCACATAAAGCTGGGCATGGTGGCACATGCCTATAATCCCAGCACTTGGGAGGCTGAGGCAGGTGGATTGTCCTGAGTCCAAGGCCAGCCTGGGCTACACCACTGAGTTCAGGACCAGCCTGGGCTACAGAGCAAAACCCTGTCTCAATTAATTAATTAATTTAGTTTTTTGAATTGATGAGGAAAAAGAGTTACTGAACCAGTACTTCACAGATAAGGACAAGGTAAAGGGAGTCTCATCTGTGGAGCAGATTGGCTAGTGCCTGGCAAAGCCAAGTCTACCATAAAAGTGAATCCAATGTCTTAAGCTGTTATCTGTCACTATAACTAAATACCAGAGATTCGATAATTTACAAAGGATAAAGACTTGTTCAGCTCATGCTTCTGAAGGCTGGGAAGTACAAAATGAGAGCTGTTGTCATGTACTCTCTGGTTGGCAGAAGACTCTCTGCAGTCTCCAAGGTAGCAAAGGGCAGTACATGACAAGACAGAGCAGTCATGCTAGCTCCGGTTTCTCTCCCTTTCCTTACAAAGCCACTGATGTCCTCACAGAGCTCCACCCCTCTTGAGCACATGTAATCTTAGTTTCCAAACTCACCAACTACAAGTGCCATCAACATCTGAATTTGAAGATTAAATTTCCAATATATGAAATTTGGGGAATACATTCAAACCTGGTCTGCCATGTCCTATGATCCTATCAAGCTCTTTTCCCACTCTGACCCAGTGTTGCCAGCAACACTAACCCTGTGTATTCTGCTAACCTTGTGCCTTCTGTCTGGCAGGTGTGGCGGACTGGGGCTAGTGCTGGCCAGTGCAGGTTTCGGCATGCTGACAGCACCTATCATTGAGCTGCACAACCAAAAAGGCTACTTCCTACACCACATCATCTTTGCCTGCTGCACACTCATCTGCATCATCTGCATCCTTCTGCTGCCTGAAAGCAGGGACCAGAACCTGCCTGAGAACATCTCCAATGGGGAGCACTACACAAGGCAGCCACTGCTGCCACATAAGAAAGGGGAGCAACCACTCCTGCTCACCAATGCCGAACTCAAGGACTACTCAGGCCTGCATGATGTGGCGGCTGCAGGTGATGGGCTGCCAGAGGGTGCTACAGCCAATGGCATGAGGTCCATGTAGCTAGCTGGCCAAGCCACTGTCCTGAGTCTTCCAGGGCTCCGAGGGTTGGGGTAGCTTGGGCACAGGCTTACAGACCAGGGAATGGACACATGACCAGGGGTAGAAAAGTCCAACTCTGCTGCTGACACCACCCAATCATAAGACTTCCAACTGGTGTTGGGAAATTCTGTCTTCAAAAATCCAAGGAACGGGTTTGAAGAAACAGACTCTGAAAATAACCTTCAAAGACTTTCTTTTCTGCCATTAAATGTTTGTATTTATTTTGGTCATCTTTACAAGAAGCACTTTATTCCCTTTCCTCTCACTGATCATGAAGTGAATCACCTCCTTTGGGATCAATACACGGTCACGTTGAAGACTCTGTGACTAAAGCAGCGGCCATTCTCCTCCCTGGAGGTCAGATGCAGCTCCTTGCCCACCAAACATGGAGCCAGAAGTCACCTGAGTAGGCCCAGATTTCATACCCAAAGCTACCTACCTGTGGATTTATGGGAGACTCTCGTGGAATGTTCCTGGAACTGAATTTTAGACAGTGAAATGTATATGAATTAGGTTTTTGCTAGAGAGTCTATGTATGGTTTTTCTGAAGTCTGGGTCTTTTTTTTTTTTTTTTTTTTCCTGTTTGTAAGGTAAGAGATTCTGTCCCATGTGTTGGGGAAAAGCAGCTCCCAGATATCATCAAAACCAGCTTAGTCTTTCTTTCCTTCAGGATCAGCCTTCTCTACTTGATGCTGGAAGCTCTTTGGGGGAAACTCCCATACTTCATCAGAATTCTTCATCAGAATTCATAAATGATCAGTGATAATATCGCCAGCTTTTCAACACTGGGTTTGCTTAAATACACAACTAGCAAGTGTGTTGAATTCTGAGATATGTTCATTTTATTAAAGTTCCTTCGCAGATTTAGCTCCAGCAGAAAAATTCCCTCTTTCAATCAGCTTTGTTGCCAGCACTACTTGAAAAAAATGGCTACTTTCTGAACTAAAAACACTAGGAAAATAACTGAAAAGATGACTAAGGCAAATCATGGAGGGAGTCCTTTATCTCCCAAACATGGCCTGTCACCCGTATCTTAAGCACATACCACGGAGATCGCCAGCTTGGACAGCTATCACTAACGTAACACCAGAGCCCACAGGACATGTGGGAGGAAATCCAGTCCACCTCATGTTTTCCTCGGTCACTCCTTGCATTGCTAGCTCAGCACCCAGGTGGGGCTTGGGGCAGGAGCACAGATTCCTCACAGGTGAGTCCAAATGGCCTCCAGCCTTTTGAAAGCAACAAGATGAACTCAAAGAAGCAATAACTCACCAAAGCTCAACTCCCACTCCGGCCCCTTATTGTGTTCCTCAGCTTGTGTCAGACAGCAAAGGTTTCCTCTGGATGACTGGAGGAAACTTGTAGAACACCTGGAGCTGCTGAGAAACCAGCCTTCTTGGCACAGGCAGGCACTGCTTTGTAGCAACTTAGGCACCCTTTTTGGGCAGTGTGGCTCCTTACTGGAACCATCCATCTTGGCTTTTTGCAATGTACATCTTTGCCATGGGCAGTTCTTTCAGCAATACCATCTTCAATCTGTGTGAGCAATTAGGGGACTTATACGTTACACTTGCCAGGATTCAAAGGGCCAAAAAGTGGTGGTTTCTCATCTTCTAGCTTTCCACCTGGTCTGTTTTTTACTGTCCTTGTCCACCTCTCCTCCTCCAACAGGAGCTTGCTGCCTTGATAAAGACATCATGAGGGCAGTGATCAGACATAGCCCTTTGTTTCCAGCAGCTGACCACTGTCTCATCAGCTTATGCATGGGGTCTCAAGAGCCTCACTTAAGGCCCAACAGCCAGGATGGGAAGCTGTCTGGCCAGCCCGCCCCACCCCACCCACCTGCTCCAAGTCCAGCTCATTCCAGTCCTCGATCTTTCTTAAGTCACTTCTGTTCCATGTTTCTGTGTTAGTCTGCATTCACCTTTACAAAGGCCTTCCTTTAATCTGTGCAGCCTTCGCGTGCCAAACTAGTAAAATAATTTTTAAGGGTTCTTGCTACCAAGTCACTTGGCATCAAACTCCATTAAATACAGGATATGACATATGCAGAAATTATGAGTAGTTTCACTCTGTTTGTGCCGGCCTTTTCAACGAACATGGAAAACTGCAAAATGCTGCTCAAATCACTAGAAGGATGGTGTCAAGGTATAGCACTTATGTACTTCTGAAGATCTCTGATCTCCACCTCAATAACAATAAAAACACTGGGCCAATGAAGACAGTGATAATCACTTCAATAATTAGGACTAACGAACGCATCAGTAACAAGAAGAGAAGCTGGCTCTGTGGCCTGAGCTCAGGGACCAAAGTCTAGCAGATGTACACAAGAATGACTTGCAGGTAATCTTTTGGCTGGCAGGAAGTCTTTCAGCTCCCTCTCCCTCCATCCCAGTCCTGGGAAGAGTGGAATCCCTGCTGGGTTGCTGCTTCAGTACAGAGGCATCTGAAGTTCTTGACAAAAGCAGGAAAGCTTTCTTGTAAGCAGTACCATGTGAAACTGGTACCAAGTCAGAAAGGCAGCAGGCATACCTAGGCCTGATACATGCGGGGCCTACTGGGCTGTACAGGGAAGGCAACTCCAACCCCAGCCCGTGTTCCAGCACCAGACTGCCATGCTAGAGCACCTTGGTTGTCCCTTGTGGTTAGTAGAGTGACACTTCTCAGGCACTTGCCCTTCATGTTTGGCCCACCCGCCCCCAGGCAAACATCAGAATACTTGTACTACCTGCTACCCTTTCAACTCAGCCCCTGCATCTGTAACCCCCTTTTTGATTAAAGTAATGCACAAATGTGAATACCTGAGATGGAACTAGATACTTCTTTTGTTCTTTTCCAGAAGACAATACTAACATCAAATTTTTAACACCCAAGGCAAGCAGAAAAGTTTCAAATGCTTTTATTTTCTAGGATTCTAATCCCCTGCAACTGGAGGACAGAACTGGTAAACTGGTTTGGCCACAGAATGCAAGTAAATGTAGACCTAGTAAAGGAAGTTTTACATTCAAACAGTGACCACTTCCTAGAGCCAAACAAGGAACTCCTGAACTGGAAGTGCCATTCAGTGAATCTTGTGACTGTCACATCACCCAGCTCTGGGGTGTTACACAGGTTGGGGAGACCCAGTTTCATCACCACCTCACTTTAACGTATGTGTTTTGGAGAAGCAGTACAATGTGTTGTGTCTAGAGAGGGATGCTCCCCTACCTCTGTCCTTTCTGCAACCCAACTGTGTGAGGTTTTAATCTAAGAACCGTGTTACTGTCCATGTCAGTGGGGGTTCCTCTGGCGGTACTCGTTCATAGCACAAGCTTACACTGAGTTCTGAACTGTTGTTCACAGATACATGTCTGCATGGTGTCGCATCTGTTGTACCTTTGGAGAAAATTCGTATGTAAGTGTACAGAAATAAAAATGTTGCCCCATTAACAGATTTCCTCTGGAATGTCTTCCCTACCTCACCTAATGGTATCCAATGAAGGGCATTTCACTACCACTGACAACGAGTAATAAAAATCCTCCATGATGATTCAGACCTCACTGCGTCACTACTTTCAACACCTCTGTAAGCTGTCTTCACTCGCCCTGAGGGGGTACAGTAGGGGCCTCTTATTCTGCTTTAAGGGTCCTATTCTTAAAAAGCAGTCAGACGCAGAGATCGGATTAACATAAACTGTTTATCTAGTGCCATTCTCAGAACACCTGAGAATTCAGTACCCTGAAGAGGATTTTTTTTTCTCTTGTTTATGTTCTGAAGGTTTCTAGAGAGGTCAAGAAATGAATATCTTACACTGTGATTCTGTGAGGAAAGACTGATAACCCAAAACTCTCTTCTCTAATGTAGTATTTTTTAACAAGAAAACACTATTTCTTTAATAAAGTATTTATACCAAAATCTTCTCTTCATAGCCCTGATTTTGTGTCACTTACTATTCTATTCCTAGAGTTGCTCAATGGTGCCTTCCAAACCACAGTAGCACTGGCTGAGGCCTTAGATTACCGTAAGTCTGCAAAGGAGGGTAGCACCTGGAACCCATGCATACTTCTCTGAAGTGCCCTGATCCCTAGACAGGAGCACTACTCTCAGCTATCTATCCCTGCCTCAAAGCAGGACTCTTGCCACTGCATGACATGGTTTTAGGGCCCTGAACTATCCAGCTCCAGGAACAAAATGGTCCAAAAGGACCCTAAAGCTTAGAAAGTTCCCTGCAGGTAATGCTCAACCTTTCCTGCTCAGAGAAACACCTGGGGAGCTTTTCATCCATGCCCAAATCCAAGCCCTAGACCATCTTAATCTTTAGGGAAAAGCTGTGATGAAATCCAACTGGTCGACAGTAAAAGTGTAAGGATTAAAAGTGACCAAACATAGATACTTGCATCACAGGAGCAGAAAAAAGGGCAGAAGGGAAAAGCGTGGAATAAGAAAACAAGGGGAATCTAAGACACCTGAATTCAAAAAAATTTAAGGAGATGAGATCATAATTGAAACCTAAAAACCCAGAGCAATTTGTAGTTTATGAAACATTTCTACATACTTAACTCTAGCAATCGCCTGACAAGGTGGAGATTAGTCCCATTTTATAGACTGAAAAAAAAAAAGAGAGAGACTTCACCAAACCACATATCTAGTAAGCAGTGTCAGGTGGAGCTCAAAAGTAGGCCCCCAAAAAACAAGGTTAAGTACCCAGGAAAATATGTTAAAGAGAACATAGCAAGAGATGACCAGGGAAAGGGTTCAGGAACACAAGAAGTGCTAAGGAACAAGATAAACAACAATCCACAAGGCAGACAGTAGCCTTACGAATACACCTGCAGACGTAGAACACATTTTTAAAAATGTATTATCCCTAAATCTGAGAATGTCTGACAGAATATCATGACTGATTTAATCTTTGCGTTATTACAAAAAACCCTTTGATCCTAATAAAAATCTTATTTTGCCGCTTTTCTCTATCATTAGTCAGTCAGGTGAGGAAGTATTTACTGCCCTCTTGCTTCCTTTCCACTTTCCCCCAAGTCTATAACTATGCACATTTTGGCACCCACACCAGTGAGAAGGAAACCTTGTAAAATTAACTCACTAAAAGTATGAGGACTGGGAGCATAGCTCAGCAGGTATGGCATTTGCAGTAACGCCTTGTGTTGGATTTCCCAGCATCATGTAAAGACTAACTGCACATGCTGGTGCACGCCAGTAATCCTAGCACTTGGGAAATGAAGGCAGGAAGATTACAACAAGTTCAAGGTCAGCCTGGGCTACAAAGTGAACTCACGACCAGCCTGGACTATACAGTGAGACCCTGTCTCAAAAATAAAGTATGAACACAACCTGATAACAAAATAAAACTCAATCCATTTATTTAAATGTACATTGTACATAAATTACAAATTCTTATTTCTGCCACTCAGAACTTTTCCGGAAAAGCCTCCATTTCTTCCTTGATCCTGTTTTCTACAAGTAATGCGAAGTTACTGTCTGTGTTTTGAAGGTTATAGCTGACAAACACCTGTTTGTTGGTCTTCCTGGCTAAAAGGAGAGAACACAATGACACAGCCATGACTGAAACACTGCAGGTTTTAGGTTCTTCACACCTGCCTGCATCTGGGAAATGCTTGAAAAGCGTTCTGATTTTCTAGGCTCTCTTCAGACAGATGCCATACAGATGCTATAGGCAAATATTATTTAGCCATTCTAGTCCCTAAGTACGGACACAACATCAGCAGCATCCACTGGAATCTTTACAGACGTTAAGACCCCTCCAAGACACATACATATATGTGTGTGTTGCATAAATATGTGTGCACAAATATACATGCATATGAGTTTCTAAAACTGCCAAGTTTTAGCATTTCTTTACAGAACCAACTATACAGAGCTAGCGTACAATGGTGCAACTTCAAACAATCTGAAAGACAGCATCCTAAGAACAGCAGGCAGTAAACCCAAGCCAGTTTAATACTGACAGTGCCAGAGCTAGGGCCTCCCCCATCAGCCTCGTCTACATCCAGGGTAGGTGCAGAAACTCCTACTCAGCCACTGAAAAACACCAATTCCACCCTGTTTCTACACTAATATTACCCTCATCCACAGACAGAAAGACAGCCACCTACATCATGACTAAAGGCTGATTTAGAACACAAATCACCGGACTTCATTCAAGTACCAATTCTGTTCTCTGGGCTGCTATCTTACCTGTAGTCCCACTAGAAGTCACCGGAAGCAGGGGAACCGGCTCAGGGGAACAGGGGCTGAACCACCTTCAGAAGGCCTGGTTTCTTTTAGGCCTCACCACAGTATAGAAACCTCTTTGGCCTCCAGGTCTTTCTTGCTAAATCAAGGATGGGCAGATCTCTGGATCGCACAGATCTTTTCAGCCATCCAAGGATATTATATCTGATTTTTAGAGCTAGAAGAGATTATTTGTGTATTATTTGACTATCATCTTTAGAAGGCAGCTGACTCACATCCAGAGAAAGTAAGAGGAAGATACCTTGATGTTAGCTGGGCCAATTATATGGCATGTGATTAATTTTAGTAATGCTGTTGTTTAAAAAAAAAAATGTATTTGAACAGAAGCACAGTTACCCTAAGAGCAGGCATTCTAAGAATAGCTTACAGTTCTTAGATCAAAGACTCCCACCAGTATGCTAGGTGCAGTGTGCCCACAGGTATACTGCTGTCCACAATGATCCACTCAACTCTGAGGATCACTCACCAACTTAATCATTTTGTAGGCAGCCTGATAATCACTAGTTTCAACAATGATCTGAAAACAAAGGGCAGCAGAACACTAAGAACCAACCCCATCCAAGGCCACCCAGGAGGGAGACAGTGAAGCCACACCCCATTGGTCTATCCTTTTCTTTCTTGGTAGTTCCTGTTCCCGTGGGGACCCACTGTAATTTCAACTGCTCTAAGTGCTAAAACAGGCCTAGGGAACAGCACTGTGTCCGCTCCACAATCCTTCAACCCAGCTGTGACCTCCAGAGACAAGAGTACAGAGTCTGCTCATTCACAATGAAGCCTGTGATGACCTCTAGGGCTACTCACAACTCCCAAGCCAGCTCTTCCCCTGCTTGCTTTCGTCTTCCACATAGTTGCAGATACCTCTCCCTTTCTTTTATAACATATTAATAATGCATTTCAAAGCTTGAGTGGACCTGAACAGTCCAGGATTCACTTGACAGTCCCTTCTTGATCTGATAATTGCATGGCATCAGACCCTTTGATACACAGCCAGTCGTATCAGACCACTCATTTTCTTAGCTAATAAGAACTGTTGAGTTTCTGCATACAAGCGAGTATTAAGCCTCCAAATCATGGTTATTCTTCACCCTACTTTACTTTTTTGACATAAAATTCTGGCTCATGGCACAGCAAATAAGCTCCTGCCATCCTGGGGGTCTATAGTGTGTCTGTAAATAGGAATATTTTCCCATGACTTTGTTCAAGCAGGAATATCTACTTGACATCAACGTAGTATCCCTTGAACATTGAAAAATATAGTGAATTACTTAGAAGCAAAAAGGCAATGTCTCCAACTGGTTTTTTCATGGTTCTGGAAAAAAAAAAAATGTACAGTGAAAGGGAAGGAGAACTAGGAATCTGAGTATAGGTTCAGTAGAAATTCTTTGTCCCTTTTTTATAAATTTCCTAAGAAATTTAAAATTATTTCCTAATATAAAAAGTTACCACAATAACTTACTACCAGGTTTTTTCTAACTCTAATCTAAAGAAAAAGGACCCTGTAAGTTCCTACAATGTACATCTCTGCCTTCTCTGACAACGTCCCTGTGGGTGTGGGGAGTCTGAAGAGGTAGTAACATTTTACTCTGGCCTGCTTCATGTACCATGTGGTATTCTTCAGAACTGCTGTGTTGGTTGCTTGTGTGTATGCACTTCACAGTAACTGGGAAGAATGTTGTTACTTCTAAGACATCAGCTTAAAAATTCTCTTTGCACACATCCAACACAACTGAAAAAGGAGCTTCTCAAAACGAGGTACTACCCATCCCCCACCCAGTATGCACAGGGCCTCTGAGACTGACCCTGGAACTGAAGTGATTGGGAATGCTGAAGACCACAAACACACAGCAGCACACAAGCCATCCTATGAATACTGGGCATGGGCATTTGGCTCTGGACATCACACAACATGTGCCATTCTTTTCTGAGCTACCTGAATATTTACAGGAAGTGTGTATGTACAGCACAAGAGAGGGTAGAACCTTCAATTTCATGTTCTTTGCTTTAACACCACTCTGCCACATTCAAGAGGCCATGCTACAGTCTAATCAACAAGTTCTGAATGTCACCAAGAAACTGAAGGACAGTTCTCTGTGAGTAGTGACGGCACCTGCTCCACAGGCTCCACCAAATTCCATGAGGTCCCAGGGAGTTAACTCAAAACAGGTGCTCCTTGGGCATCATTCACACTCTCTTCCCAGAAGGAAGTGATGTGCTCAGAAGAGGAAAGGAAATCAGGAGACAGCCAAAGAAAGTAGTAGTCCCTTGGGAATTACTGAAACAATACAGACTAGTGAGCACAGAGGTACCCCATTAAAGAAGCTGTTCTGTCTGAGACGTACTCCATTTTAACAAAGACTGAATGGAACGAGACCTTCTGAAACTGTGAGCTAAAATAAACATTCCCTCCCTCAAGTTGTGGATGTCCAATAATGTGTTTCAGCAACAAAAAAAGTAAGTAAGACAAAGGCCCAACATGTATGTCTGTGTTTCCAGCAATAACTGATTGCTATTGACATAAAGGCCCTTTACCTCCCAAAGGAATGCCTACTACCATTAAAGAGTGGGTCCCATCTGGCTGGTCTCACAACACCAGATCAGGGAACATACCTAGGCGCTGGGCAAGGCCAGTAGAGGTCGTGTCAGAAGTGTCTCCAAAGAGGGATGTACAAACAGGAATGGGGTCCTAAAAGAAAAAAAGCACATTGTAGTTTCTCTACCTGGGTCAACCAGCCACTGTTCTACATGTTTTTTTGGTTTGGTTTGGTATTCCAGTACTGGGGATCAAATACAGGCCTTCAGCTACAACCCTAGCCTCGACCCCCCGTCCCCTTATAAATTGTTTATTTGAGCCAGGATCTCACTAAGTTGCTAAATTGCCCAGGTAGGGCTCAAATTTGCAACCCTCCTGTCACAGCCTCCCAAAGTACTGGGCTTACAGGCCTAGCTCTTTCTCAGCTTCTAATTCTTCACCAAAGGGACAGAAGCAGGTTCTGAGTGGGTGAACACATGTTCCAAGGGAAAGAGGACCTTATATCTCTCGTAGCCAAGCAGACCAACCCCTTGATGGAAAGGAAGCTGGTGAAACTGGGATAAGAATTAACCTGCAGCTTGAACCACAGAGCTATTAAAAACCTCTAGAACTGATCTCACACAGAAGGCTTATTTTAGTGCCAGAAACTCCAGAACATGCTGAAGGGCAACATTCCAGCCACAGCATAGAAAACAAGATCATTAAAGCCACATTAAGAAGAAAGCAAATCACAAAGTCTAGATACCTCATGACTCAGTCCCTCGGCTGAGGCCAGATCCCTTGTCTCTTCATCTCTGCCTGTGAGAGAACATACAGCTACACATCACTGAAAGACCTGGCTGGGCCCTAGGAGGTCATTAAGTACCCAATGGCTTTGAGAAAGGGCACTAGACCCCATCATCCAAACAGCAAACATGAAGACCTAAATACACTGGCCAATCTCGTGTCAGACAAGAAACATGAAACAAAAACAGGAGTATAAGTGATGGTATTAGATAAACATGACCCTTTTGGGATCTGGGGGCAATTTTACTCCAATTACTTTGGAAGTTAGCTCCTTCACCATTAAAAAGGTCTAGCTTCAAAGGAAAAAAACTAACTTGTAATCTGACCAAAATTACTTACTATCAAAACAGTCAACTTTTAGGAGAAACAGCCAAGTGTAGCATCGGGAGTCCTAGTAGAGACAAGAATTTTAGAGGGAAAATAGGGATTTGGTGTCCAAGTGGAGACAGTGAGTTAAACAAATACCTACTGTGTGCTGGACAGTATGGCAGAACACAGACCAAGGAGACTGCGTTTTGTCTCCTAAGCGTTCAAGACACTTGTAGGATTTGTTCAGCTCTATAAAAGGCAGATGATCAAAAAGTAAAAAAGAATGAAACATTTCCTGCGTACTTTTTGGCTAAAAAGACACAAAATTATAATTTTAATTAATGAGCTTGCTGTTTATAGATTCCAAGTTCAATATCTAGCTATCACAGTTTTAAAACTTCCTAAATAAATAAATAAATCTACCCCACCAGGTAGCTTTTGCCACCAAAAAAGAGTAACAAAAAAAAAAAAATTAAAATCCCATCTTATTATCCTTTTTAACTGGTCGTTACTTCCAAAAGCACACTAGGAAGCTAGTCTCCTTGCATCAGATACATGTTCAAATGAAATACCACCTTCTACTCCACCTTAGGACAGGGGAAACTTAGCTACCATCCTCCCTTAAATTAGCAGGCCATGGTACCATCCTATTCCATAGTCTCACTAGGCACCGAAACATCCAAGACAGGCCAGCTAGAGAAGGAGTCACATTATACTCTGTGACTTTAATCTCATACCTATGGGGCTGGAAAGAGGGAGCCCTCACAGACCCTATCCTTTGGTGATATCCTTCACAAATAGGCAGCAAACTTATTCTAGGAAGGGCCAAAATAAATCATTAACCTTTAGGTATGAGAAGGTCTCTATTATGACCATTGGACACTGCTATCAAAGCACAAAACCTGCATAGATGAGCATGTCCTGTTTCAATAAAACTTTATTCACAAAAGCAGATGGCAAATGGATCCACAGGGTATGTCGTTTACCCATCCCTGCTCAAAAGGAACCTAAGGCTTCTTGCTGTAAATTCTTTTCCCTTTTTTTTTTTTTCATCTGGCTCAGTCTTTGCCTCTGGAAGGAATACCTAGGCACAACATCGTAGGAGTATACTTCTGTGAAATCTGGTAAGGGAAAATGACCCTTTTTCTTTTCATATCTGATCTTGGTGGAGTACAACCTTCCAGTTGGGAAAACACACTAGACAGCTGTGACCACCAGATGGCCAGAACACAAAACAGCCCACGGAAGACCTTTATTTACTCACTTGTTCAAACCAGTGCTGGAAAAAAAAAAAAAAAAAGATTAAAGAGTAATACCTGATCTTACCAATGCAGTCCTGGGTCCTGGGCCCCATATAGCCATCACCTTACACACTAGTATATTACTAAAGCCTCAAGAAATGGAAGATAAGAATGGGAGATAGCTCTAAAACAGCCCTATTCTTCACCTTTCAAATCTTCCTCCAATGAAAAAAGACCTGAAATTGTCACCTGTCCAAAGATTCAACTGCCAATGTGTTCACCAGAAAAAGAAAACCGAAGAACACACCCAGACTAGGTGAGGATGTCTGCAAGTCCCAATTTGGGGGCTATCTGCTCCAAGTTTTCCTGAGTGCTATGGTATACCCACAGGATTCTTTCCTGTGACTGCCCACCAACCCATTACCAGTTCAGTCCTTCGTGCCTGGGTTCATGTGGCTTCCCTCGAACTCATTCCACAAAGACTTAAGGAACACCTGGTAAAACAGACATGCTTCACCTTAGAAAACTAAACTGTAAAAGGCAGCACTGCAGCACTGAGTAGGCAAGGAAAGCTGCTAAGGAGAACAGGATCTGTGGGATCACTGGGAAGTCTCTCCATCATAGTGAGTTCACTTCCTGAAACATTTTTAGCAGGATTGTGATATTTAAAGTTTTGATCCACACTTAAGTGACTCCATTTTGTGCTATTCTTCTCGGTGCTATTTTTAAGAGCCTTTTCTGATGGGCTGAACTGTGTGCTGTGAATTTGCTGTAAAGAACTGACAAGGATCACTGTGAGACTAAACAGAGTACTGAGTTAGCCCAGGAAGTGAGTTAACCTAGGACATTCTGGACACTCTCGTGAACTTTGGGTGCTGTGATGATGTGCAACCCTTAGGACCAATGGCCTTATTTCTCGCCTCTGTATCTCATTCCTGGTTCCTTGCTGGCGCCAAGGTACATTGATAGGTAGCGCAGTATCAACTCGCATCCATCTTTAAGACGCCTTCCTGAGACCAGACACAGACGGGCTGGTGGACAGTTCAGCCCCACGTGGGCCCTTAAACTCAATTCATAATTGGTTATTTTCAAAGAACCCCGCCAAATGTAACGGACACCCTATAGATTTTAAGTGGTTAATATTGTTACTATGGATGCTATGTAACTGTGATTGGTTTTTGTGTAATAATGTTATACCTATGTCACCTCCTCTTCCAAAACCCTCTATCAAACGTCTGCTGTCCTGGCTTGAGGCAGCTTTCTGTATTCTCACCCTGAGAAGCAGGTTTGGTGGAGCATCAACAAAGATCCTTATCTTGCCCTAATTGGTTTATGGTGGGTTTTTGAAAGTTGGCCTGTAACAGGAGGACAGTTATCTGGCCTCAGCCTTTAAACCACCACTATTCTCCCCCGTGGAAAATTTGTCATAGGCAATGTCGTATGTTAAACTCTGGTCCCTAAAAAAGATATGTTGAAGTTCTAATTCCCAGTACCTATAAATGTGAACTTATTTGGAAATAGGGTCTTTACATGTATAATTAAAAGGTAAGTTAAGATGGACAGCCCTTAATCCGACTGATGTCCTTATAAAGAGATTAAGGCTGGGAATGTATCTTAGCAGCAGAGCACCTGCCTATCATGTGATGCTCAGATTTGATCCCTAGTAAGGAGGAGATGGAGGGGGAGGAAACAAACAAACAAACAAACAACAAAAAAAAAAATAAAAACAGGAAAAAGACTGCCATGACACTGAAGGCAGGAACTAGAGTGATGCATCCACAAGCCAAAAACCAACAACTGCCAGTTGCTGAGAGAGACATATGGGATAGTTTCCCCATCAGAGCCTTCAAAAGGAACCAATGCACCCAACACCTTGAGTTTGGACTTCTGGCCTCTAGTACTGAGAATAATGCTTCACTGTTTTAAGCCTAGTACTTTGTTCCAAAGCCCTAGGAAAGTAATTCAACCACAGGAAGCAGTATGCCCAGAGGCAAGAGGAGGGGAGGGAAAGGAAGGGACCTTGGTAGACACAGGCCATCTCCGGTTGTGATAATGGTATACAGTCGCAGGTTTCGACAGCAGTGCCTATGGATTCAGATTTTTGGGAGCACAGAACACAAGAGAAAAGAAGGCCAAAGAATGACCAGTACCAGGCACACACGCAAGAATCCCAGAACCCTGGGGGCTGAGGCAGATGGCAAACTGGAGCCCCGACGGACAGCAGAGACTTAGAGAGAACCTGTCTCAAAATAAAAAGTGATGGGGATGTAGCTCTGTTCGAAGGCCCTGGGCTCTCAGTTCTCAGTCCAGGCCAACCAGAAAGGCGAAGTTTTATCACTATAGAGACAGGCCAGCTATATAGACAGGGGGATGTGCAGGGATGGGAGACAGAGGTCAGGAGTATGTTGGCTGTGCTGTGCAAGTTGAGGATGCAGGAGTCTCAAGTTTAGTAAAAGACTGTATGCAGCGAAGACATAAAGACAGGTCCACGCGGCAAAGTGGAAGTGGCACGAGTTACGAGGCTGAGGGCGTCCCTGCGACCCAACCCCACGCTACGACAGGGCGCAGGCGTGACCAAGAGAGGCACCCACACCCCCCAACGCAAAAGCACCACAGAGGAGGAAGAAGCCGCCGCGGGGCCGGGAGGGCTAAGGGGTTGCCGCGGGCCGGGACGCGCCGGCGGGGACCCACTTCCGGCTCCCGGCGCCGGGGCGGGCCCGCAGCTCCCAGCCCGCCGGCTCCCGAGCGCACCGCGGCAACGCTGCCTGCGGAGGCCACCCTGCAGCCGTCCTCCGCGGGCCTTCGGCCGGGCCCACGCCCGCCTCCCACCGCGACCCCGCTCCCGAGCCGGGCCCCACCGGCACTCACGAAGCGACTGCACATGGCCACCGCCAGGTTCCGCACGTGCGGCGTGGCCCCCACCCACAGGAAGAGCGAGTCCGTCAGACGCATGACGTGGAAGTGGACGAGCTGCTCCCACAGCCGCGCGCTGAAGTTGTGCAGGGAGACGGCCCCACCCGCGGAGGCGCGCGGCTCCTCCATGCCGCCCGGACCCGACCCGCCGCGCAGCGCCGCCCCGCCGCAACCGACGCCGCAGGCGGCCAGACCCGAGCGAGCGAGCGCCGAGAGGTCGAGCGCGGCCTCGCTGTGGTTCTCGCGCCGCGCGCCGAGGCGGAGAATGGGCGGGGCCGCGGCTTCCGGGCGGGAAGGCCCAGTGGGTGGTTCCCCTGCCTGGTCGGCCTCTCCTCGCCTCCAGCAGCTCTGGGCTGTGGCGGAAAGTGCGCTGTCGCCTATGTCCGAGGGAGACCTCTGCGAGCCCGGGAACATCGAACAGACCTCGTTTTTTGGTCTCTCGTGGACCTTCACTTTCTAATTCGTCCCTTAAGCACTGAGGGAAGAGTCACCTTCCAGCGTACCTCTTCCTCCCAGCAGCGCTTTAACTCCAGGATCCTTGGACATTGCTTAAGAATTGTAGCCCTCTGAAGGCTAAGGCAGGATAATGAATTTGAGCATAATCTGGGAACCTAAGGGATTAAGGAAACTCTTATGTCTTTTTTTTTAAGGGCTGGAAATGTAGCTCATAGCAAAGACCCTGGGTTGAATACTATGGCTGGAGAAAGGGGGTTATGAATGGCTACAACATTGGGAGTAACCCTTTGAAAAAGAAAATTGCCTGGACTTCATTGGCTGGAGTAGGGCTGGGCACCCTCTTGGACTTAGAGCCTCCTGAGATGCCAATACTATAAACATGGACCTTGAGCTAACACTTAAACTCCTCGGAGGCTGTTTCCTTATCCTCAAAATGGAAATAATAATTGAAGTCTTCCTGAGATGTGGAAAAAATTATGAGAGTATGTGGAAGTGCCATCAGTGGTGGCCAATATCGTCTGTGCTGAGGGACCCTTCATTTTAAGTACTTTGGGACGCTGCAGAAAAGGAAATGTGGTAAAGACAAATACCCATTTTGTCAGATTCTGTTACAAATGATTTTGAAGATTTAAGTCAAAACTGTAAGAGATGTGCTTTAAAATCTTTCATAAGTCTAAATTGACTGAATTGACACCCCCCCCCCCCGTCCCCCGTGTTGGTTTGTGTCAAGCTGTGGTCCCCAAGGTGCCCCTTTAGGGAGGCAGTATAACTTTTGAGAGGTAGGGCCAGGTGGCAGGTCCTTTGGTCACTGAGAACTGTTGAGGTATTTCTTGATAGTTCTCATAAAAGGGTTGTTTTAAAAGGAGCACTCTTGGTCAAGCCCATCCTCTTTCTCCTTGCTCCTGGTTCAAGACACACCACTTTCTTCAGCCTTTGCTCCCTCATTGTCACCTACCAGATGTCATGAAGTCCTCAGAGCTGAGCCAATACACCTGGAGCTTGATCCTTCAAATCAGTGAGCTAAATAAACCTATCCTCCTCATAAAGTTGATTGTCTCAGGTGTTTCAGTAATTTTTGTGGTTTTGTTCTATTTGTTGTCATGATGCAATGATATGTAATAGTTCACTTTCGGGTTGGTATTTAACAGTTTTATTAAAGGATAATTAACATTTATTGTACATGCTTCAAACGTACAAATTAACGTTTTGGCACACGTGTAACCCTTAAGACCACCCTTACAAAAAAGATAGTGAGCACATCCAAGCCCTTAAGCCCTTGCATGTTCACTCCATCTGTCTCCCTTGCCACGAATCTGCATCCTATCAGTACAGATCAGTTTCCATTTTCTAGAGTTTCATATAAATGGAATCACACAATACATACTGGTTTTGTCTGGCTTCATTCATTCATTTTAAATACTTTGAGATTCATCCATGTTATATATGTCGCTAGTTCATTCCTTTCTATTATTGAGCAGTGCTTCATTTTATGGCCCTAGCACCAGTTGTTTATCCATTCATGCACTGATGTTCACTTGGGTTTCCAGTTTTGAATATTATAATAAACCTGCCATGAACATATGTGTACGTAAGTCTCTGGATGGAGGGATGCTTTTGCTTCTCATAGATAAAACCTAGAAGTAGAATGGCTGTATTATGTGGTGGTTGTATGGTAGTTGTTTTTCTTAACAATGTGACAAATTATTCTCCAGATTTACTGTACCATTCTACATTTCCATCAATAGTATGTGAGAATTTCAAATCCATTGCATCCTCATCAAATATCAAGGACCATATCAAATCATTGGGATGACCATTCTTTTTCATTTTAGCCATTGTAAGAGGCATTTGTAATGCTATTTCATGTAGTTTTAATTTACATTTTCTTAAAAATTATGAGCCTCAATTCACATATGCACCATAACCCAGAAGTGTATGCAAAATACTTCATAGACATAAACATGAAACCTAAAACTATAAAACCTTCCAGAAGCAAATTTTTGTGACTTTTGATGTGGCAGAGATTTCATAGATACAATAACAAAAAATGTGATCCTTAAAGAATAAATTGATCAACTGGACTGCATCAAAATTAAATTTTCATGATCTTCAAAAGAGACTTAAGAAAATGAAATAAGCTATAGACTGGGAGAAAAATCTTTCAAAGAAAATATCTAATAAAGGACTTATATCTAGAACAATGAACTCTCAATGCACAGTATAAGTAAACTAATATCCAACCTAAAACTGGGCAAAAGAGTTGAATAGATGCTTCATTAAAGAAGATATATGGATGACAAATAAGGACATGAAAAAATGCCAAACTTTGTGAGTCATTTTTGTTTGTATCAATGTTTATCCATGTCACTATAAGTATTGTGAGGATATGAAGAGGAATAAGATCTGTATTCATCTGTGATCTTAGATGTAGTGAGGATTTAATTCATGCCATTCATTTTATCTAAAATGACTTCAGGTTCAGGATGACAAGCTAATGGCCTGCTCAATTTTCTGTCAGTGAGACACAATACCCAACACTCAAAATTAAAAGAGGAGAGATTAGTTTTGCCTTATAGTTTTTAGAGGTCTAAGTCCATGCATCATCAGCCAGCTTCAATGGTAGAATGACATGGCAGAGGTAACGGTTCATTCCCTAGCATCCAGGAAGGATAAGGAGAGAAAGGAAGAGCAGGAGGCGAAACTCTATTCTTACAGGTCATGGCCCCAGGGATCCATCCGTCCAACCAGGCTCCACCTCCTAAAAACACCTGAAATCATCAGTGGATTAATCCACTGGTGAGCATACTGCTCCCATGATCTAAATGGGGAACATTTTCAAATCCAACTCATAGCATTCCACCCCTGGTCCCCAAAAGACTCACACCCGTCTTATCATACAAAATGCATTTAGTACATCTCCAAGAGTCACCAAAATTGTAACAGTTCCAGCAGTTGAAAAGTCCAAATCCAAACTCTTCTCGGAGAATGCAAGATAAATTCTTAGCTGTGAGCCTCGGGTTGGGGAGCAGAGTGGGCGCCAAACACTTCCAATATACCATGGCACAGGGTAAACATTCCCATTCCAATAAAGAAGAAGTAGGAAGATAGAAAAGAATGGGACAAAGCAAGCTAGCAAACATCAAGTCCTACAGCTCCATATCCAGCTCCCAGGACAGGTTGAGGTGTGACGTGAACTCCAAAGGGCTTGGACAGCCCTGCTTCTATGGCCTCTTTCTTGGGCTGCCTCTGCCCATTGCCTGCAGCTTTCCATATAACTGGCATCTCCAACTCCCTGGGGTCTCCACTGCAGTTTTGGCATCGCTTACAGTTTCACACTGCCCCTTCATAAGCACAATGCCTGGCCTCCCAAGTCATCCTCTGAAATTTGACCCCACAACTCTTGCATTCTGCATGAATGTAAAACTAGCACCACATGGATGATGTCATCTCAATATAATCATCATAAATTGAAAATATCCCTAGCCAGAAAAGTATATAATACACCTACCATTTCAAACGCTTTAGCTTAACAACATAGTGACCTATACTGTGCCTGTTGTTTCTTCTGGTGATCATGGACAAGTAGGAACTTCCCAGCCTGGAGGAAAAGATTCAAATTATAAATCTACATATACTTTCTACTAAATATATGTCACTTTCACACCATCAAATTTAGGGATTGCCTACAGCCTAGATTTCTTAATTTGATAGTAAATGCTGTAAACCATATAATCCTGCATCTATGAGAAGAATGGGAAGAGCATTATCAGTGGTCAAGAGATTACAACACACTCCTGGAAGATAGAAAATGGACATGTAGTCTCCTCTAACAGACACCAGGTAAGGAAGCCACAAAGGAATATGGCCTAGAAAGAAGCAGCCAACTGAACTGAGGGCCAACTGAGGCCCTCCATGCTTGGAGCTACAGTTACAATGGAGAACAAAAATGTAGGGATATTCACCAAGGGTTTCTAAAGAAACACACCCCTACACCTCAACTACTCTTTCATACGTTCTAATGGTCCCTGAAAAAACAACCAACTTTTTTTGAGACTGATTCTTGCTGTGTTTCTCAGGATGGTCTCAAATATGAGTTCAAGTGATCACCCTGCCTCAGCTTCCTAAGTAGCTGATAAACACAGTTTTTAAATGGAGAATTTATTTCTAATGAAACTTAAGGAACTGTCCTGGAGAAAACAAGTCAAATAGCACCTTTTTGTCTCAAAATACTCCCACACATTCACCCAGAACAAGTGAAATCTGCTCCTCTCTTTTCTACAACTAACCTCTGAGCATCTACCAAAAAACCACATGACCCAGCATACCTGAGTCACAGCCATTATGTCCTAACATCGACTGTCCCTTAAACTCTACCCTGCATTCCCTAAACAGCGTCATCTCCCCTTTCTCTAAAGATTATTTTCCTCAAGTCCTGACCCTGTATAAGACCAAGTTTATCAGATGAGCTTGCCCCTGATTTTACAACAAAAGTAGAGGTTTGATCTCCCCAACTCCTGTCCCTTTCCTCAAACCCGCCTCTTCATTCTTACCTTGAGCCTGCTCTGTTACACTGTGAGTTGTCCTTCCCATGTCAAGAATCAGTCAGTCCATCTGTGATCCAACCCTCCCATTTCCCACCCCGTCAGCATCTCCAAAGAGATGTACTACCTAGGTCTGCTTCAAGGAAGAGCTTTTTGTCTCAACTTTTGGAAATAGATCCAGTGGGTCTTCTGATCCATCAGAGGTCATTTTCCTGACATACTTGGAATTTGGCAAAGTACCCACATTGGGTGTGTGGCCCAGAATATAGCTCTATCATGGTAGAAAAAGTTAAATGGAAGCCTCTGAAGTTACTGCCCAGCAAAGCGAGCAAATCAAAACAATATAGCATCCCAAGGAAGGTAGTGGAAGTTAGATCTGATCTGAAGGATCCAAAGAAATCAGTGGCAGTAGTCCTTTTCATATTTTCTGTTCAATTCATCAAGCAAATCTGGAAGGTGGCAACAGTTGACCTCAACTCAATAGACAACAGACTTTGGAAACTACTGTCAATAGATCATTCTAACTCAACTAAGAAGCAGTCCTGATTTCAGCTGCCATTTCAGAGCAGGATACTAAGGCCTTGGGTACACCGTTTATGGAAAAGGATTTGCTATTTGCATTCTTTTCTCTCATAATCAGAAAGGAGAAACAGAAACAGTTTGAATTCACATAAGAAGAACAATAGTATTTATATATAGTTTGTCCAGGGCTCTGTTCACCCTGGACCCTCTGAATCTCACTCTCATGCATTACACCATTGTCACCTTTGTCAGTGCCATTTGTACACTTAACACATGTGGGGTTTTTTCCCATGATACAAGCCAAAACTGAAGGAAAGCCTAAGTTTAGCTTCTAGTACAAACTAAAATGGATGGCAGTTGCAATATAGTCTCACTCAAGCAGTGGGCCTGGCCATCCATGTTATGTGGCTAGAACAGTGACCCAAGGTTAGAATATAGACAGTCTCATTGGAAGTGGCTGGGCTGGTTAGGAACTTGTAAGGAGGAAGGCTGAAAGATGGAGCACAAGGAAGGCTAGGCCTGAAAGTGGGTGTTCATGGAGTGTGAGGATTGATGTACTGCGCTATCACCCAGTAGAGAATGTCCACCACAGAGCTGAAAATAAGCACAGATGACCTAGGCTGAGGTTTCAATATGGCAGCATTCCTCAAAGAAACAACCGGCTATATGGTAATAAACTGGTAATTTTGGGCCTCCTCCACACAGGGGTCCCAGCAATTTGTTCTTACAGGAATAGAACCACATTCTGGGTGTGCATTTACTTATCTGTCCACAGGGTCTCAGACAATGTCCCTCCTCCTGTGCTCCTACATTGGAAGCGCATAACATGGCGTGATCAACAAGTGAGGCAGGAGGGCCAAGTGCCATGGGTTCAGTGATCATACCCCATCCCCATCACCATCCAGAAGTTGCTATTCATCAAGATGGCAACTTATAAGGAAAGATGCCACCCTGCAGGACCATGTCTGCACCCTTATGTATGAAGACCTCATGAGTTAGAGACCCAAAGGGTGAAAGCAGGAATGGCCCATTTATGATCTCTCTCCATGACACATGTAGGGGAGTATTGGGGTTTGGATCTGAAATTCCCTCAAAAAGTCTCATGTATTTGGATGTTATGGATTATCTACGGAATCGTGTGCTGTTAGCAGATGGGGGCCTGGTCTAGAGGGGTAGATTGTGGGTGTGTGGTGGATTATAGGTGTGTGGTGGAAGTGAGGTGTATGGTAGATTATAAATTACAGGCTTGTGGTGGAATTAGGGCTTAAACCTGAAAGGGGCAGAACATAAGGCTGGACCTGGATGGGGCCTGACTGAAAAGGTGCATGCTGCTTCCTCCCTTCCTCCTTGACTTAGCTTCCTGTTTGCAAAGCTCTGAAGAGCTGCCTCTACCTCCACCTCTGCCATGTGCTCCCACTGTTGCCAGCCGCCTTCGAATGGACTGTGACCTTCTGAAACTGTAAGCTAAAATCAAGTTTTCCTCCCCTTAAATTATAGATGTCAAATATTGAATGACAACGATAGAAAAGTAACAGAAAGTGTGCCTCCCAAACCTGCCCTGCCACCTCTGCATAGAAATCTTGTTTCCAGCAGGGAACACAGCCAGCATCCCACTAAGAAATAAGCGATGGCTGCAGCTGGGCACTTTGGGCTTTCTGTATCTTCCTCTAGAGATTCTAGAGGCTTGAGAAGAGTCACCATCTTAGTACCCCTCCCTCATTTCCTGACCCTCTAATCAACAACACACACCTGAGAGCTCTGCCAATCTCAACAAGTTGACACAATCATTCTAAGTGAAACCCCAAGCACCGGCCCCTTCCAGCCCGACCTTATCTCCCTGTAAAACATAGTTCCACAGTTATCCCTTTATATCTACATAATACATGAGGCTTTCAGGGGACATTCCAGACCCAAACCAAAGCAGAAGTCTAAGAAAGGCCACTCCCCTTCCAGGAAGCATTGTTAGGCCAGTGTGGGGGTACAAGCTGGTGATAAACATGGGGCCTTTAAGCCTAATACTCTTCATAGATTACTGGAGCTACTGGGATCTTTCTTGCACAGGTCCCTTGTTGCAGGTCTCCAAGGAGGACAAGGAAATGAAGACCTACTGCACTGGCCCAGGTGCAGTCAACTGAGCTCCAGTGCAGTCAGCCCGAGGCTTTGGAGTCTGTCTTGTGACCTTTCTTCCCCCACTGTCGAACCCTGCTTTCTCTCACTCCCTGCCCAAGGGTAATCCCTAATAAACACAATAAATATTTAGACAAACCCTCTCTCTGAACCTGCTTTCTAGAGAACCCAACATGGGTCCAGCTTCCTCTATGGCCTCTTGTCATCTCGCTTAGTGCATCTCTGTCTAGGACGGTGATTTGGCCCATGACCTAATCTCTGAAGCACAAGTCTAAGTCAGCATTACTCTTACAGATGCAGGCACACCCTGTGCACAGCACCTGGGCCCTGGGGGTGCCTGCGTTGGAGGTCCACATCTCTCCCCTCTCTCTGTCCTGCCTCAGACCCACTTGCCTTACTGCAGCCCTAACAGTGGGAGACGTGCCCCTGCTTACCCTATCTTCCAAACTACACACGTAAGAATCTTTTCCATTACTATAAGCAGCATCCCTGCCGCATCTTCTGCACATCTCCCTACTGCCATTCTCACTTGCACTGTGCCACCTCCATCTGGATCATGTCCATCTCTGGCCTGGACTGCGGCTATAGCATTTGGGCTGCTTTTTTTCCTCTCTTTTTGTTGTTGTTTGTTTTTTCGCCCCGACTTCTAATACATCCTTCTCACTGCTGCCAGAGAGATGTATCAAAAAAAAAAGAAAAGAAAAGAAAAAGAAGAAAGAAAAGAAAACAAACCTGACCATGCTACTTCCACTGATAAACTCCTCTATGATCTTTAGCCTGAACACCTTGGCAGACAATACTGGGCCCTTCTGCTGGCAGCTCATTTCCTGAGTGTATGCTCTTCTGATCCAGAAGTCTGTGAGGAAGTCAGACTCTTCTCGTGCTTGTGCCGGGCGCCACTGCACACCGTGACTGCCCCTGGGTCTGGGCCTGTCCTCCTGCACTGATTCACTTGCCTGAGAAGCTACTCAACTTGAACCTAGCCCCAACACCAGCACCCTTAGGGAGCTCCCCCTGGCCGGAGTGGCTCCTGCCCTCAATTTGACCTCCCATAAGGTAACCCTGTTATGGAATAACCTTTCTTCATGTCCAGCTTCCTTCTCAGGGAGCTCTTTAAGTACAGCAACAGGGTCTTTTATTCGCAGTGCTGTGTGCAACCTGGGACCCTGTGCTTAATAGGCATAAGGTAAATATTGATTGAACGGTTGAGTGGAAAGGCCTTGTCAGGGCCTCATCTAGTCCTAGCCCCACCACTACTTAGCTCCATGTCCCCATACTGGATGTGTGTAACTTTAGCCGTAAGTGGAGAAGATTGGCTTAGATCGTCTCTAAGACGCCTTGCAGAGCTAATATCTATGAAGATCAGATAAGAATGCAGAAAGGTAACAAGATCTCATTCAGTTAGCCCAAGCAGGAGCGTGTGATTCTGCAGGTAGCCACTAGGTGGCAGGTGGGAAGGAAGTGGGCTAGATTCCTAGGCCGCTGCACTCTGAAAGCCTCTGGTGAATCCTTTGATCCCTGTTCTTAAGTGGGGGAAGCTGTCAGTCTTTTCTTCTGGCTCTGCAACTCTACGACACGCTGATGAAACAGCAAATCTAATTACCTGAGCAGGCTACAGCCCACAAATGCAAAACCAGTCCCAGCTGAAGCCAGTTTGAAGAAAAAGGGGGGATGATCTTGGGAGTTTGATTAATGCCTGTCTTCTTTCTGTTTGAATTGTAAGCTTTTGGCTGGAGTGAATTTTATTAGGAACCCAAAATCACGGGATTTCTCCTCACCTCTAGTGCTCAGGACTATGTCCAAGGCTTAACACATGCTAAGCACACTCTTACCAATGAGCCATACCCCAACCCCAGTTAAGGATTTTAGAGGATATGTAAAAGAAGGAGGAAAAAAAAAACCTGCTCTGAGCTCTTCCACCCTTTCAGCTTTCTCCCAGATGCAGAGTCCAGGGTGTCTGAGGCTACCTATAAATGTAGCAGTCCCCTTGAAGGCTCCTGGTATACACATTAGTCACAAAAACTTTCAAAGTGTTGGCAGCATCGTGGAGTTGTTCAAAAACAAACTCCTGAGCCTTTAAGACAAAACCAAGCCCAAACTAAGTTAAATGCCAAGGTCGGTTATGTGGTGGTTGGGTTAATGACAAACTAGTTGATTTCCTGGTAAACATTCTAACGCTTGTACATCAACAACTTGATGTGAGCTATTTTTAACTTCTTCTACAAATATAGCTTAGAATGGGAGGAAAGGCAAGGAGGAGATGGAAAACTCAGCTCTATACCGTCCTTCCGAGATCCACACTGAGAGAGTCCCCACCACTTGACACCCCAATCACAGAAGCAGAAGAGAGCACTGGGATGACGAGTGAGGGCCTTTCATAAGGATATGATCTAAAAGTACACAGCATATTCATTGTACCATTAGCTAGAAATGGTCACGTACTGTTGCTACCTTCAAGGAAGGGGTGTAGGGCTGCAAAATGCAGGGACCAAGAAAACTGGTTGGTGAGCATTACAATGCCTGCCAGAGTAACAAAAATTATGAGTGGGGGCTGGGGCTATAGCTCAGTTCCTGTGGCTCATGTGCTTAGCATGCACAAGGCCCTGGTTGGTTCCATCCCCATCCAATATTTCTCCAGATTTTCTGTGAGGAATGCAAAATGGACTGCAGTGTCAAACTATGTCTCCCAAATTTGTATTCACTCCCCAAAGTGATCAAATGATTTTAAGTTTAAGTCTTTGTTTAAGAATATAAGATTATTTGCATCTGTCCAAACCTGTTCCTTCCACCAAGCCCATCAACAGATAACAAGTCCATGAGTGATCTGAAGGTAACACACCAGTGGGCACTGAGTTCCCAGCCTCCTCTCACTTTCTCAGGGACATCACTTAGCCATTTTTACCTCTCTCTCTCCTGCATCACCTATTTTCGTGTCTTTACTAGAGTCTTCCAGTCAGTGCTCAGACATACCACTAAGTTTCTTTTTAACCTTCCTTTGATTCTATATTCACTCTACTTCTCCCTCTTAAAGAAAAAAAAAAAAAAACTACTCCTGTTGTGTGAAGTCTCTGAGGAGGCAGACACACCCTGGATTGTGCAAGATGCAATGTGTTGGGAACTTATGGATGAGACATGTCTTGGGAGGTAGCAAGGTAGGTGGATCCCTGCATCCCAAGACAGGAGGAAGGAGTTTTAATTATGTTGGACAAGGGTGGCCACGGCCAACTGACCAGCACCTGGCCTTTTTCCAAAACTATTAACATGTCAAACATTAGTTAAGAAACAGCCCAGGGTCATTAGCCAGCACAGGTTTGGCTGACTATTTTAACAATTTTGTTTGTCTCATGGGGTTTGGAATGCATGCCAGGGTCAACTGGTAGACAAGGTGGAAATTTTGTCATCAAGATGGCTATAGTCAGGCCATGCAGGGTCTTTACACCTCTACAGCATATGTGCTAGGGAAAGTTTTCTGTGTGCTGCCTTAAATTCTGCTCCCTTTCTCTCTTGAACTCTCTCTAATTAGGTTTCCTTCCCCATACTTCTGTACATTGTTCCTGTCAAGGTCACTAGCACTCTCCAGGTGCCCAAACATGTAGCCAAGTCTCATCTTTTCATTGCTAGATGGGCAGCACTTGACTTGCAGGGCATTGCTCTGTCCAGGTGACCTCGTCACTCCCAGCCCCTCCTTCTCTACTTCCTTGGCTGGTTCTTTACCATGGTGCTTTTCTCTGCTGTGAAAGTTTTGACATCCCTGTTCTCTCCTGGGGCTGTCCTTCCCATCCTTCCATGGGGCTGGCCTCCCTATCCTCCCCTGGGGCTGGCCTCCAGGTCCACCCTTGAGTCTGGCCTCCCCATCCACCCTTGGGGCTGGCCTCCCTGCTAGATGGTTTCCCTGGACCGCAGCCTAATTCTATTGTTACTCTGCTGACTCTCTGGAGATGTCAGTTGCCTGCCCAACATCACCATTTTGGTGTGTGTGTGCACCTTTCACTGCAAATGGGGTTTTCCTACAAAACTACTTTCCCCACTATCTTTCCCATCTCAGAAAGCAGTACCTGTGTCCTTCCCTGTGTTGAGGCCAACAGCCTCAGCACCTTCATTGACATTCCTTCTCCCATCCCTCCTAACGTTCCATTTTTTAGGACATCCTATTGCTTCCACCAAACTCCAGCCCCTGCCCCTCACTCCCCCACCTGCATGCGTGCCTTCTCACCCGTCTCCCAGTCTCTGCCCTCGCCCTCACTTACAAGAGTAATGTTTTAAGCAGCTTTTGCTCTTTCCTCATTTACTGTGAGCAGTCTGCTTCTAAGGAGGATTTCTCGCTCCTATAAGAACCATGAACCAGGCACAGTGACCCATGCCTATAATCCCAGCTACTCAGGGTCTCAAAATAAAAAATTTACAAAATAAGAAAAAAATTTAAAGGGGGCATAGGGTGTAGCTCAGGTAATGCCCTTGCTTAGCATATGTGAAACCCTGGATTCGATCCTCAGTACCACAAAAAAGTAATAATAATTATTAAAGTTTCTCCTATCCCTCCATTTTTCCCTGAAAGGCTGATATCTCCAAGCACACATACCTGTCTCTACCCTGTTCCCCAACCTCCTCCTCCCAGTTGTCCCCCACTCACTCTCACTCTTCAAAACATAGACAAAATAGTCTGGCCAGCAGAGCCATTCCATAACATGTAAGACAAGCCCAAGTTCTGATGTCATCAGCTTCCTGCACAACAGGAAAAATGAGATAATCTTATTTGTTTGACCCAGAGGGAAGAAAGCTTAAAGAGCATAGAAACTTGAGCATCAATATATTCACAGGCAGAATTAATCACGAATTTGTTTCTATACACAGGCTCCTTGATGTGCAACGGGGCTTTTTCCTGATAACCCATCATGCTTAGAAAATATTGTGAGTGGGAAATATAGTCACTACCCCTAATATCCTGGACTAGCAGCACTGTAGAGCACTGCGATTTCCCTTGTGATCTCCAGGCTGACTGGGAACCGCAGTGCACAGCTGCTTGCCAGCGTCTTGAGAGAAGAACAGACCACATACACCCAGCCTGAGGAAAAAAAAAAGCCAGATTCAATGCCACGTACCATTTCTAGTGAATATGAATTGGTTTTACATCATTGTAAAATCAAAATATTCATTAGGTTGAATCATCGTAAGTCAGGGATTATGTATCTCTTTTTCGAAAATGTCATGACAGTTATCTTAGCCAGTGAAGCAACAGTATAGTCCCTCATGGTGCTACCTTGCCTGCTGAGAGGGCAGCTTAGTCACCAGCTCAGACCCTGCCCTTAGACTCTGGGTGGCTCCACCAAGGGGCCTGGCAGAGATGCCTCCTTCACTGTGTGCTGACCTCTGCTGCTGCGGAGGCAGAGACAGCAGAGCCAAAATTCTACACCCCACCAGCACTGTGGTACATCCTCTGCCCTGGACAAGCCATGAGCGATAAATAAAAGCTCCCTGGTGGGTTAGGCTGGGCCAAGGGATAGCCTGTCCTTTGCACCCACACGTTTTAGGGTAGAATATCATAAGACCCACCCTTGGACTCATGCAGCAAAACAAGAAAGCAGTGCCAACAGGACAGCAGCAGTCACCACTGGAGAGAGGCCTGTGTGGCCTCCCAAGGCGACCAGGCTTCCTGCTACAGAGGGTACCTAGACTGAGCTATGACCAATGCAGTGCGTGACTCTGCCTGAAGGCCCAGCAGGTTGTGGCTGTGACAAGATCAGCAAACACAAACAAACTATTAAGATCTTGGGGTGTGGCTCAGTGTTAGAGTGTTTATACAGCACTGCTGATGCTAAACCTCCAGTAGGGAATGGGGGACAGGCTCATTAACAACAAAGGGCAGGGTGTGGACAGGGCCCAGTGAGGGGAATTATCGAATGATACACCATTTAAAGGCAAGAAGGGCCCTAAAGAAGGCTGGACAGATAGCTGGGCCTAGAGATGTTATGCTTCAACCATCAGGTAGAGCAAAGGAAGGGAACAGGGCATGCTGGAGTGGGGTGGAGGGGCAGGAAGCAGATGTGCATGGAATGCCCCACAGAAATATCAGGAGATGAGCATTATGAATACTGGGAGAATAGATGAGATGTCTTAAGCCACCCAGTTGGACACAGGCATTTCCCCTGCCTTTCCCTCCCCTAGCTGGCAGATCAGAGGATCCAAGGAAGCCAGGAAGAGAGAAGAATGGAGGGTGGGGAAACAGAAAAGGACAGAGCACCAAGCCAGGTAACCTGGGCTTAAGGGAACGTGTGTTTCTAGACAAGGTGTGTGGGGGCATAGTGGGACCATACCCAGTGGCACAGGGTGTGGCTGATGCCTCCCTCAAACCAGCTCCAGAGAGGCCTGTTTGCCTGACCAGGTCCTAAAGGTGACCACTGGTCCTGCAGCCATGCTATCAAAACCAGTGAGAGTTACATTCTACTTTCTCTCTTTAGGTTAGAATTTTCAATCCAACCTCAACGTTTCGCATTTCAGTTAAGTGTAATTTTCCACATGATTTGATTTTCTGACTACTAATGCTTGTTTGACAAGCACATATCTGCATACATACATATGGATGGGGAGGGGGTATATTTCCCAGATGGTGTATACCTTTATTTGGGCTGGGAAATATATGGTTGCACACACACGTGTGGTTGTGCAGGGGAGTGACTGAAGCTCCGGAACACACGACTATGATCAGTTTGGTACAATGAGACTCAACAAGGACAAGGAGAAAAGCACAAAACCTGTATAATTCATGAAAAGTGGAATACGTAACCCACCTCCACTGAGTGTCGAGGGAAAGATCGCCTTGTCTCCTGGGGTTAATCTGATATTTTCTGAGAATCCTCAGCCTTAGTTCAGAGCATTGTGCTAGAGATATGCGGCCATGGAAGGTGGCAGAACAAAGGACTATTTCTCTCTCTCTTTCTCCCCCCCCCCCCCCCCCGCTGGAAGTGGTCATGTGATGCAGGGATTCATCTGCAAGGCCTTGGGTGGGTGGGAGGGGCAGGTGGGCTGGTTGCTCAGCACATTGTGGGTTTTTCTGAGAATGTCAAAGTCTTTTTTTCTCGAATCAGTGCCCAGACGCTGCGTGAGTCATGGCCTGTCTGTGAGCCCCGTCGCTTCGCCTACCCCTCTGACTATCCACACAGGGTCCTTTGAGACCCAGTGGGCTCTCAGCCTCCGCATAACAGGGGATGATTCCACCCTTGGCACAAAAGACAGCTCCGTTGCTGAGAATATGGCTGCCGGGGTAGGGGTGGGGTGTACTCTGCTTGTTTTTCCTTCCTGACTTTTTTCTTCCTGGCCCTGAAAACAAGCACATTCACCCAACGAATAGAGACAGGGCTTTTGAAAGCAGCTGTATTTCAAGGACAGACAGGAAACAAGCCAGCGAATAAATGAAAAGAACCAGTGACAAAATGCCCATTCATTGGGTTCACTCAGCAAACATTTACTGAAGCCATCTGTGTGCCAGGCACTGTACTGAGTGGTGGGAAGATATAAAGATGTCATCCAGCAAGATGACCACCAGCTCTTCCTCTGCTAGATCCAGGCTGCAGACACACACCTATTAATACAACATGGTTAACCGGTCACAGTTCCATGGCACGTTGAGGAACCATGGATACACCGGATGCAAACATAAATGTGGAACAAACTGGAATGAATCTCACAGAAAATGATGCAACACAAGGCTGGTTTGGAACTCAGTAGCAGAGGAGCACTCACCTAGTATGCAGGAAGTCCTGGATTTCATCCTCAGCACCACAAATATATATATATATATATATATATATATATATATATATATATATATATACCTTCAGTAGTTAAGAATATATTTACAAGCCAGGTATGATGGCACACACATATAATTCCAGTTACTCAAAAGGCTGAAGCAGGAGGATTACAAGTTTGAGAACACCTTGGGAAATTTAGTGAGATCCTATCTGGAAATAAGCTGAAAAAAAGAAAGGATGGGACAAGCAAGCAGCCAAAAGGAGGGCAGAACTGAATTCAGTACAATACTCCCAAGTGGTCCCACAAGAAGACCCTCAGTTAGATGCCTGGAACATCTGCTTAGAAAAGCAAACTTACGTTACGAAAGAAATACATCCTGACACTTTCTCCAGCTTTGAAAAACCTTGAGGGTATTATAGTAAGTGAAGTAAGAGAAAATCATTACTAAGAGAAAATACTACATTATTCCACTCATGAGATACACAGTCATCATATTTGTAGAGACAGAAAATATTAGGTTGGTGCAAAATGAATTACAGCTTTTGCATTGTTGAAATGGGCCATGTGATATTGGAATACATTCTTCAATAAATGTGGTGTGCTATGTGTCATTTTAATGTACATGATTCAAACGATGGCCTTTTGCTAATGATTTATTAGTTGCTTTTTATTTTAGAGTCATTTTAGATTATGGAATTTATGTTAGACAAAAAGCAAATTTGAGTGATTTTCTTATTCCAGTTCAAAATCAGTCATAAAGCAGGGATGACAACTTACAACCCCGACAACACGCTTGGCCCAGGAACTGCTAACAAAGGTAGAGTGGAATGGGGTTCAAGAATTTCTGCAAAGGAGAGGAGAGCTTTTAAGATGAAGAGCACCATGGCCAGCCATCAGAAGTTGTCAGCCACCAATTAAAAGCAATCATCAAGAAAATTGCCAAAGAACTCAACATCAATCATGTCACTGTTGTTCAACATTTAAAGTTAAATTGAAAAGGTGAAAAGCTCAGTAAATGGGCGCCTCCTGAGCTGACCAAAAATCAAACAAATCTTCATTTTGAAGTGTTGTCTTCTCTTATTCTATACAATAACAAATCATCTCTCTATCTGATTGTGACGAGATAAAATGTAGATTTTATCCGACAATGGGCAATGACCAGCTCAGTGGTTGAACTAAGAAGAAACTCCAAGACCAATTCACACCACAGAAAGATTAGGGTCACTATTTGGAGGTATGTCACCAGTCTAATCCATTATAGCTTTCTCAATCCTAGTGAAATCATTGCCTCGGAGAAGCATACTAAGCGGATCAAAGAGACGTGCCTGAATGTCAGCATCTGGCATCGGTCAAGAGGTCAAGAGAAAGGGTCCACTTCTTTTCAATGACAACACCCAACTGCATAGAGCACAAACAACACTTCAAAGAACTGAGCAGGGGCAATAGAGATAGCACAGTGGTTAAAGTGTTTGCCTTCCAAGTACCACGTAAATTGGACATGGTGGTGGCACATCTGCAATCTCAGCCATCAGGAGGCTAAGGAAGGAGATTTACATGACTTTAAGGTCAGCCTTAAAGAGCTACAGAGCAAGACCCTATCTCAAAAAGAGAAAAAATAAATTGAGCCAATTGAGCTATTAAGTTTTACCTCACTGCCATATTCTCCTGACCACTTAACAACCAACTATCACCTACTCAAGCATCTCAATAACTTTTTGCAGGAAAAACACTTCCACTACCAGCAGGATCAAGAAAATGCTTTCTAAAAGCCCAGTGAATTCTCAAGCAAGGGTTTTAATGCTACTCAAATAAAACGGCTTATTTCTTGTTGGTAAGAATGTGTTGATTGTAATAGTCCTTATTTTGATTAACAGAGTTATGTCTGAACCTAGTTATAATGGTTTAGAGTTCGGGTCTGAAACCACAGTTACCTTTATTAACAGAATGGACATTGCCAGGGAATTGGCAAAGGGAGGGTGGAGAGTTGTTGTTCCATAGGTAGAGAGTTTCAGTTTGGAAAAATGAGAAAGTTTGGGTTTTATTTCTTCCCCGGTACTGAGGATTGAACACAGGGCCTTTGTTCTGAACCACATCTCCAGGCCCTTTTCATTGTTTATTTGAGACAGGGTCTTACTAAGTTACTAAATTGCCCTGGCTGAGCTTGAACTTGGAATTCTTCTGCCTCTGCCTCCCAGAAATCACAAGCCTGAGCCACCAGGCCTGACTGATGAAAAAGTTCTGCAGGAGGAGAGTGTTACTTCTATAGCAATGTGAACGTTCTTAATACCACTGAACCGTACACCTTAAAAAAAATGATTAAGGTGGCAAATTCACGTTATGTGCAGTTTACCACAATTAAAAACCAAGTAAGTATAGGCAACCATGGCCTGGTAAGTCAGTCATGTATTTAACCAACAAGTCTCATCAACTATTGGAGTTCTACATATTTTATTGCCTACAATATAATGGATTCTTTCCCAAGAACCCAGAAAATATTCACAAATTTTTATTGACTCTACAGAGATTTTATTGTATGATTTTTCAACCAATTTTATTTCTAAGAGTTCCAGGGCTCAATTTCTGGACACCCAAACCCACCATCCAAGGTTTCTCAGTACATTAATATTGCATATGCTATGCTAAATACCATCCCAGGCCTCCTTCTCTACCCTTTCTATCTCTCAGAGAAACCTCATGAAAAAATCATGGTTATCTCAATAATGAGCTAGAAGGTCAAAGGTCAGAACAGGTTAAAAAAAATAAATAAAAACTTACCCTGAGCCCATGTGGTCAGATTGAGATAAGAATCCAGGATTTTAGGCAGAAAGTGTGAGCTATTACCACTCAGTCCACAGAGCTTCCTTGAACTTTCTCATACATTAAAAGCATTAACACAAAAATTCTTATCCTCGGATTCTGCCTTTTTGTTTATTCTTCTAGCCATTTCAACATATCCTTGTAGGGTCTTTGAAGTGTTTGTGTCCCCTTTTTCCAAATTTCATCTGTTGATGTCTTAAGCCTCAAGGTGGTGGTATTACAAAGTAGAGCATTTCATAGGCAATTAAGCCATGAGGGCTCCTCCCTGTGAATGGGCTTAGTGCCTTCCTAAAAGAGTCATCGGAGAGTTACCTTCCCCTTCTACAATGGACAAACACAGAAAGAAGGGTCCTTCTATGAAGCAAAGAGCCTTCACCAAACACTGAGTCTGCTGGCACCTGGGTCTTGAATTTCCACCTCCAGAACTGCGAGCAATAAATTTTGTATTTAAACTACCCATTCTAAGGTATTATTTTTACAGATTAAGACAGTGTCTCATTGTATCATATAACAATAATGATAACAGTCACCAATCATTAGGCACCATTCATACATCACAGGAACAATGATGAGTATCACATACTGCCACTAATGCTTTGGAGAGTTTTAAATAGTACTTGGTGTCACCACTGAATTTGTTATTTTATTTTATTTTGTTGTTCTCTTTCCCCAGATTTTTATTAATATATGTATGTGATATATAATGTTTACAAAGAACTTGAGTATTTTGGACACATATATCTTATTTGATTTTAAATATAGTGCTTTCCCCACGTTGCTCCTCTGCTGCATTGTGCAATTCATCACGGTCTGGGAAAGATATGCAAGGTTGCCCTTTGGGTTAGCAAGAACTCGTCAGCATGCCTGATTATGTCATACACTGCTCCTATATCCCTCTCGGCTGGCCTATTGCCTGTGGCCTCGTCCTATAGGGCTCGGTTTCCAGTCCAACAACATTGACACCAACAAAAACAGCAACACAACACCTTTACATACACTACGCATGCCCAGGTATCCAGTGATGAGCTGATTAAGATCCTCAGCCTCACAGATGCTGCTCCCTGTCTGACTCAAAGCACATCAAAGGCTAAACAATGAGCACTGAATCTTGCCCTTCCCTGGCTCCCTCCCACATAAATCTATGCCACGGACATGCTTGCAGCTGATTAGAAGAGAATCCAAGAGGAGAGCTCAAAGCTTCACCTATTCTTCTTTTACCTTTCAAATTTGTGTGGCTGAGATATGGCTGAGTTCTGAGAAAATAGGACTCATTATAGTGCTGGGAGAATCCTTAGACTGTAATGGCTACTAAAGAAATAACGATCCGTGATCCCATTTGTAGAGTTACTTGTCTTCTTACGGTTGTTACAGAGCTCCTTATCCCCCTGCTTTTTACCCTACTGCACCCCCACTTGTCCATCAACATACTTCATTGTAGTAGGTCCCTCCATTTATCCCATGTTTACTGGGGGGGAGGGCTGCTGAGACGTTCATCTAGCACACTCTGAAGATTGTAAGCCTCCAGCCCAGACCTTCTAAGCAGGATCTTTTTTCTATGAATTTGTGTTTGGAACCCAGGGAGATTCTTTATGTCTCTCTAAGTGGCTGGGTTATACCCAAGTGGGCTTCAATACTAAATAGGCAGATAAGGGAAAGCAAAAGGAACTTTCTATAGGATACAGAGTCATAAGTAGCTTTAAGATAATTGCTTCTGGATCTAAACAATAGATAGGCGTACATTCTTATAGATGTGTGTTCAGTCCAAGAACATCGTGCTTTCTGAGAGTCTCCTTTTCTAGTATCCTGTATTAGCTTGGGTTCTTTCAAAAGGCAGAATTTACAGAAATGATAACAAAAAATATCTATTCAGAAGGCTTACAAATCTGAGGATAGAGATAGTCCAAGATGGTGGCCTGCACGTGCAAGAGCTGGAGTGTCCAATGGCTGCTCAGCCATGAAGTAGAATACCCATCCAGTGAAAGTCCGCTACAGATCTTGGTTGTTTGAAGAACAATAGTGAAGACTGTAGACTGAAGATCAGCAACTGAAGATCCGCGACTGGCAGACAGATGCAAGTCGAGACTGGAGCAAACCTGTGGTGTGCCATAGACAATTGTGAAGGCAAGAGCTTTCCCAGAGGAAAAAGCTGTAAAAATCTTTCTTCTTCCCTCTTTTTATATAGTTCAAGTGTCAAGTTGGGCCTCCCACAACTGGGTGGGGACTCTTCCCTCATTCACTGGCTCACAGATCACTCACACTCTAATCCAGGCTGGTTCTCAATTTCCAATCTAGGCATGGTTCCCAAATCTAATCCAGGTGTGGTTCTTTATTGCCTCAAGTTGACATCTTTCCAAAGGTCACATAACCCTTCATGTGCACCCCTGCCCTTCTCAGTGAAGAAGACAGAACAGTCTGCACGTGGAATCTCACTGTGGGTATTATTCCAGGGCGTGGAAACTCACTGACAACAAAAAAGGGGAAAATTCAAAAATATGTTGGCCCTGAGTCTGACAGGAGCAAATCAGAGAGAGAACTCAGTGAATGGCACAGAAGGAGAGACCGTCAAATTCATCCAGAGTCAAGGTCAGGATGAACCTCCACACTCATCCCTCTGTCTATATTAGAGCTCAAAAGCACGTGTGGTTGTAGGAAGAACTTGATTTTGACCAGAGCAGATTCTGAAAGCGCATAAAGAAGCAATGGATTTTGAGGTTAAGGGGGGAAATATACACACTGAATGGGAGAAAGATCTAGAAGGTAGAAATCATCATCATTTATTAACTAAATTTGAATTGCATCATGAATGAAAATTATTCAGTTCTTACAGCAATATAGTGTAAGGAGACAGAAGCATATTAAAATGAAACAAAGGGGACTGGGAGTGTAGCTCAGTGTTAAAGTACATGCTTAGCATGCTCAAGACCCTGGGTTCAATCTCAGGAAAGAGAAAAAAAAGAATGCAGACATCTTACACATTAGGAGAAAGGCTGGAATGGCATGTTCAGGGCAGAAAATGGCCTGGACAGTCAAACGGAACCATACATATACACATACATCATTATAGTTTGGCTTTTGTTAATTTGGGATCTAGACATTTGTTGAAGGCTTGGTGACCAGCTTGTGATGCAATCAGGAGGTGGTGGAACGTTAAGGAGGTAGGTTGACTAGAAGGAAGTTATGCTACTGGCAATGTGCCCTGGAAAAGGATTTTGAGGGCTCCTCATTCCTATCTCTCTCTTGCACTCCGTGGCTACCACAAGATGAGCACTTCCTTTGTCAAGCCCTCTCACAGTGACACTGCCTTAACACAGGACCAAGAGCATGGAGCCTGCGGAAACACCAAAACGGTGAGCCAAAATAAACTTTTTCTCCTCTAAGTTGTTTGTCTCATATATTTCGTTACATAGAAGGAAAGCTGACAACACATGCATGTACACACAGATAAGTATACACACAGGCACATGCATACACATGTGCACTCACACTCAACTACCTGAGTAAATGGGAAAGGCAGAGACATGTACCTTCAACTATGCCCTGCCTCTTTTGGGTCTGTTTTGGAATATCTTTGATGGCTATGTTTATTGTATCTCAAAATTACTTTTGAAGACACTAGATAAATTTTGTAAGCAAGGAGAGGACCCAAAGCAAGAGAAAGAAGGTCAAACAAATATGAAACCAGGCAAGAACAAGGAAGGTTATGAGGTAACACTCATGTCCCTAGAGACCGAATACTTACAAAGTCTGGGGCTGCTGTTTTAAATATTTGGTGATGTTGAATATGAAAGATCATGTAAGGCTTGGAAAACTGAGGGAAGAGGAGTTATGTGCTTGCTGCCATCCCCATGAATGGCACAAATCAGTCATTGGTCACTGGTCTACATGATCCCAAGCTTATATTTCCACGCCCATGCCACATTCCCGGGCTACTCCAGATAGCAGGACCAACACCAGCAGAAGGCAACTCCAGGAGGCAGGGTTGGCTTCACCTTGAACGACAGGGTTTTGTAGCCACCTATAGAGTTAGTGAATGGTGTTTTGAAGGCAATATCTTCTCTCAGGTAAAAATCTGGATAAGGTGATTTCTAATGCCTATACCCCTTCTAAGAGCCGTAAGACCTCTTGACTATGAATAAGTGTAGTTTTGTATGGGAAGTCTTCACTGATTGTTTAAGGAGCTATTCAAGGTTTTTTTTTGTGGTTATTACCTATTAGGGCAATTGTGTTCCCTAAAGTTCATGCATTGGAACCTTGAACTACATACATTATAGCATGGAGATGCAAGGCATTAGGCCATGAGAGTTCTATTCTCATGAATAGATTAATGTTCTCCTTATGAGAAAGAGTTTCTTAAAAGAAAAAGAAAGGAGGTTTTCGTGGCCATCCCCATTCTCTCTTGCCTTCTTACCTCCACCATGGGACGGCACAGCACAAACAATCTCACCAAATGCTAGCATGTTGGTCTTGGGCTTCTCAGCCAAAGAAATCTTCATTCGTTATACATGGCTCGATCTATGGTGATCTGCTATCGCAACCCAAAATGGGATAAGACAATGTGATGAGTAAGTAACTCTCATGCCCCAGGATGCCTCCATGGGGCTCCTAGTTCCTCTACACAACTTATTTATTTAAATGGTTAACCATACTCCTAAAATCTCCAAACACAAGCCCACAGCTAATGTTTCCTTGTAGAATGTGGTGATCTTCACATGCGTTGTGGTTTGGATCTGGAGAGCCCCCCAAAAGCCCATGTACCTATAGATGCTGGGTAGGATTGGGAGATGGAGGCTGAAGGGAAGGGCTGGACACCTGGGGCTTGACCTGAAGGGGCGTGTGCTGGCTCCGCCCTTCCTCCCAGGCTGCTGTGAGGGTCTCTGTCTCCTAGAGCGCTGGCTCTGGCTCTGGCTCTGGCTCCGTCTGCGGCCTCACCATGTAATTCCACCATTTTCCAGCCACCCATCTGTGAATGGACTGTGACTTTCTGAAACTCTAAGCTAAACTGAATCTTTCCTCCCTAAAGTTGTGGATGTTAGATAATGAGTCACAGTGACAAAAAATAACTAAGACAACATGCACGAATTCTCTGACTCCCTGGTACAGAGTAGTTTAGGGTTTTCTATTTTATGCATGGAAGCATATGCCATACCCAGGATGGTGTCAAGCTCTCTGCTCATTTATGATTATCAATGTTCTTTGAAGAAGCTTTAAAATAAAAACATTTCCTCAACTTAAAATTTAAAGACAGAAATCACTTAAAACAAAGGGAAAGTGATAGTGGTGGTGGCGGGAAAGAAAGATATACAAAGTCTGAAATGTTGTAGCTATGGAACTTGATCCGTTGAGACAATACGAATGAGATGAATGTATTTAATACTTGCTATATGATAAAAGGAGGTATGAAGTAACAGACACGGGCAGGGATCGTTCTCAGATGCTTTTACAGGCATACCTATTCAAAGCAGAGGACGTGGTCCCATTTGTCCTTGGCTCATCAGCATAGACATGTCCTTATCAGCAGGAGTATAGGCATCTTCAGCTGGCCACTTCCAAATCACCCCAGTGGAAAATGTTGAAAGGTAACAATTGCTGTGAGTGAAAGCTCTCAGCCCCTCTGTGGATGAGAGGAAGACAGCATGTTATTGTTCCCACCTACAGGTAAAGAATGTAAAACAGGACATGTTTGGTGCCAAGATTACAGATCTGAGCTACCAGGCTCCACACACAATGTGGTTCTTGATTTAGAGATCACTTCAGTGATTATCCTAAAGACATATTTTTTTCATGCCAAGAATTTTCTTTGTTTTTCTTTTCTTAGAATGAGTCATTTAAATTTCCCATGCCTCATAGTCTCTGGTCACTGAGGGGCAGAAAGAATAATAGAACTGAAAGGGGACAGTGGAGGAGGGAAGCAGGTTGGGGAAGAAATAATGTCATCATTGAAAGTGCAAGTGTGACTCAGATAACCTTGATTGCACCTTGTCTAATAAACTATCGCAGATCCTAACCTTCAATTACTCAGTCTCACCATACACTCTATTTAGCACTGATAAAAATAAAACCATAATTTAAAATAATCTAATGAAAGGGAAAAGAAATAAGGAAAAGATAAAAAACAATGAAAAGGCAGGAAACTGCAGCTCTGAGAATTTACAATTTTCTAATTTCACAACTTCATTTGCAATGTTAGCTCTGGGAAAGCAGAGCTTTTGGTCTGATTTGTCCACTGTGGTCTTTCTGATTCCTACATCAGTATTTTGCACACAAATAATATTTGTCAGGTGAATGTTATAGTCTCTGAAGCCATTTGAAAGGATGAAATCTATAGATGTATCTAGCTGGAAGACAGCCATTCAGAAGCTCTCAAGGCTCCACCATGTTGTCCTTATTTACCAGGAGAAGGAGAGCCATGGTTACCCTCATTCTCCCGGGAAGGTCAACCAGGGCTCCTCCCTCCACAACCTAGGAAAGCACCAAAATACTATACATCTTAGTCTGTTTTCTGCTGCTGTAAATGAACACTAGTAAAAATGGAATGGATCTGACACATAGGCATAGTGCTCCATTTTCTGTTGCTCTAATGAAATACTTGAGGCTAAGTACTGTAGATAGAAACAGAGGCTTACTTAGCTAGCAGTACTGGAGATCTAAGAGCATGGTACCTGTGTCTATTTGGCTATGTTGAGGACCGTTTGACTACATAACAACATTGTAAATGGCATCGTGGTGGAAGTGTACAAAGGAAAGATTACACAGCAAGACAGGGAGCCAAAGAGATTTTATTTCTGACATTACAGAACCAGACGGGGCCCATCTATAGATCATTCGGAATGTCTCTCCTATAAGAGAAGAGGAACTCGGCTGTGACTTAACATCAACATGGGTGGTGCACACGGATTCTGCCCCTTCTATTTTAGTGGACAGAGAAAGACTCCACAGTTCTCTCATGGATGTCACTAGTGTAATTGTATTCATTTCTTCCCAGGCTGGCATAGGTCACCTTCCACTCCAGCGAAACACCAGCTAGCTGTCACGAGCTTTCTCACCATGGAGAGTGATCTAGGGTTTTGCATCATCTCCCTGTTGGATGTAATTCACTCTACATTCTTCATACCTCTGCTTCTACATTTTCACTTCCTCTGCAGCTGGTGGTTTTGACCATCTCTTTCCTATTTATATCCCTTCTAAATCAGTAGGTTTTTTCAAAATCATATATTTCTCTTCATAGAGGTCACAAAAGATCTTGAATTTCTGCAGCATAGTTTTTTTTTTTTTCTTTCATTTACCCAGTGGAATTTTGGCTGAACATGACGCCTAAATGACTCCTCATCAGCACACTTTGGAAACAAGGATTTGGCAAGTTTCCCAGTAACGTGCTAGGTCTTCCTCCTCTGATTCCTATGAAAGAGTAGAGCATAAGCACTCTTTTGCATGTGTGAGGCCCTAGGTTCAATCTCCAGCATCTAACAGATAACAAATAGATTCAATTTCCTTGTCTCCACCAGCAAGGGCTCCTTGTACTCCTCATACAACTTCTTGAGTTTTTCCATGCAACTTGGTTAGTTTACTGAGCTCAGTACAACTGTTCCACAAGCCTCTGAAATTTGGTTATTTTTTTTCTTGTTGAAATTTTAAACTTCTCATCTTGACCCATTTTAGTTTTATGACAGTCCACTCTCATCTCTGGAAGTTTTACAAAGTTCTAGATTAAAATGTGTACGCATTGGCTTTGTAATAGTTTGTCCTACTTTTCTTGTTTTGTTGACTTGGACTTGGTAGCCAAAATCTTAAGTGTATTTTCTCCTCGAGACTGATTCTTTCTCTTTCTCTTTCTCTCTCTCTCTCTCTCTCTCTCTCTCTCTCTCTCTCTCTCTCTCTTCAAATCTTCTAAAATTAGTAGGTAAAAATATTGAAGCTTATTTTTCTTGAAAACTTTTTACAGCTTTCTAATATTGAATTTTGATTTGGGAAAATCTAACACAAACATCATTTTCCCTCCCTCCTTTATAAAAGTAACTTGATCTTTTTTTTTTCTATGTTGTCCAAAAGATAGTTATTGTATCGATGAGGTCCATAAAGTTTGTACTGTTTATGTCTCTCCCATGTTCTTAGAAGCTGGGATTTGCACTTCTGTTTCTCATGTTCTTGTGGTGACTTCTAAACAAGAGAAATTGTTAATCATTAAAACAAATAGTCAAAGCCCAAAGTAGTGGTGCTTTCCTATGATCCCAGAACTCTGAAACACTGGAGCAGGAGGATTCCAAATTCAAGCCCACCCTGGGAAACTCAGTGACTTATTAAGGCCTGGCCTCATTTTTTTTTTAATGTAAAGTGGAAGATGAGGAGGCTAGGCTCCCCAGTACTACAAAAAATAAAAATACAATGTTTAGGAAGTGGACTGAGATGTAGCAGTGTAAAGGCCCCAGTTCCAATCTCTAGTGCTAAGAAAGAAAGAAGAAAAGAAAAATAAAAAAGAAAGGAAGGAAGGAAGGAAGAAATGAAGGAAGAGAGTGAGAAAGGGAGGAAGGAAGGAAGGAGAAACTTGGGGCAGCAACTTGCATAGAATTCAAAGATAACTTCAGAGGAAGGCATATCACTGGGCCCTATAATAATCCACAGGCATCTAGAAGGCTGGGTAGAGACCTGCCTATCTTCCTTCCTTCCTTCCATCCCTCCTTCCTTCCCTCCTTCCTTTCTTCCTTCCTCCTTACCTTCCTTTCTTTCTTCTTCAGGACATAATGATGAAAAGATAAGAAGGATGGTTCTATGTATTTCATCTTCAGAGAAAACTTGTCCTATTTTTTATTAGAAATAGCTGTTTTTGTCTGTTTCTAATTGCCTCATATTTATGGTAGTTTGTTTATTCAAAGAAGAGTTACTGCTTACAGTTTTAAGCAACGCAAAAGATACAAAGGACATGGTCCATCATGCAGAAACGGTCCATCATGCAGACATGGTCTATTACTACCCTGACTAACATGGTCAGCAAGCTTACTCACTGTGACAAAACACCTGAGTAATCAATTTATAAGGAGAGAAGTTTTATTGTGGCTTACAGTTTTGGAGGTTTCAGTCCACAGTCACTTGGCCCTGTTGCTTTGAGCCTGTGGTTAGAAGCTAGTGGTTGGAGTACATGGCAGAAGACTGTTTGCCCCAGGTGTCTGAGAATTAAAGAGAGAAAGGGAAAGACGCCGGGGTCCTAGTATTCCTTCATAGTCACAGTCCCCATGACCTAACTTTCTCCCTCTAAGCCTCGCCTCCTTAAGGTTCCACCATGTCCCAGTGGTACCCTGGGTAGACAGCCAAGCCTTTAACACATTGACTTGGATAGAACATTTCAAATCCAAACTATAACAGTGTCTCTGTCATTACAGAGTCACAGCCAGCAGAAAACAGGCATCTACGCAACTAACTCTTGTCTAGTCTGGAGGCCTCAAAATGAGGCAAGCCAGATCATCCTTTGCAGTAGAGAAATAAACTATAGTTTCTGCTTATATTTATTTCATACAAAATAAAGAAATTGTGCCTTAATTATGTAGTTAATGTTCACAGTGACATTGGTACAATTCTAATTACCTAATCACTGCTGAGACACCGTATCTAACACCTGCGACTTAAAGGAAGAGAGGATTGTTTCAGCTCACCGCTTAGAGGTCTCCATCTGTTCGATTACGGTCAGCTGGCAATGGTGGGAGGACATGGCAAAGGGCTTAGATGCAGAAAAGGTGTTCGTCCCATCATAGTCAGGAAGTAGAGAAGGAAAAGAAGCCAGGGGCAAGACTCCATACCTGTCTGTGTCATGTCCCCGGTGACCTATCCCATCAACCAAGTCTTACCTCCTATAAGCAAATAAAATCACAAATAGATTAATTCACTTGATCCAATTAACTTCCATAATCTAGTCATCTTTCAAATACATGAAGTTTTGGGAGGACATTCCAGATCCAGACAGGTACATTCTTCACTAGATGCTTATGACTTAAAATTGGGTTACATCCCCAGTACTGAAAAAAAAAAAAATAAGTTCTTAAACAAAGGGGCTGAGATGTGGTGAAGTCTTCTGTGTGAAGGAAGGGTGGATAAAGAAGAAATAGACGAAACTTATCACCCAGTTATTGCTCCATTGAATCTCACAACTGAGTAGACAGCTTTACAAGGCTACCGTGAAGAGATTTCAAAATGAAGATGAATTAATTATGCAAACTCATAAAAATACTAAGCAGACAAGCTGATACTCTGCTCCTTATCTAAGCTGTTTGTCACATCCAGTTGGAGTTTAGAAAGTCATGAGGATTCAACTCCTGGCCAGATGTTTACCCAATAAAAATGAGAAGTTATACCAAAGTTTATTTGAAATATTCACAACTGATATCACTAATTTTGCCACTTATTCTCATGATACTGCCTTATTATGAGTGTATATAAGTACAGTTCTTTAGTCGCAACACTCTGGGGGTGAGACAAGAGTATCACCAGTTCGCTATCAGAGCAGGTAACTTAGCAACTCCGTGAGATGCTGTCTTAAAATAAAAGCATTACAACGGACTGGGAATGTACCCCACAAAAGGACTTGTGTTCAATCTCCAGTACTGCAAAAAGTATATAATCTACGAATAAATAAATATACCAACATGTAGTGAGAAAGCGCACCTTCTCTTCTTCTCCTGTAGAGATGTGCAACGACAAAGTCAGTGAACACAGCTCTTCTACACTGATGCAACACCTTTACTCTCCCCATGCGAAAGCACGGAGGGAACCAAGCAGAGGGCGCCAACTGCTTCCAGCACGACAGCTGCATCATGAAGCAATGAGCGAGATGCCACCAGAGAAAGAACGGGGGTCATTCCAGGGGGAACACTGTGAGTAGAGACTCTGACTTCTGAGAGTCCATCCTTTCTGGAAATCAGTGGGTAGACTGATGCCCTCTGGGATGTCGAGTGCCTACCCAGATGATACCGGAAGGGAGCTTTGCACTGCAGTTTGAAGGGCCAGAGTTCTACGCTACATTTTGGACCACACACTATGAGCAACAGGTAACCAGCACAGATGGATGAGCAAGGAAATGTCATTGTCCAGGTATAATTTAGATACCTTTAATATCACTTAGACTCGTAAATAGGCCAGGGAAAGAATCAATATATGATATTAATATTGATTTTTTAAAATCTTCTTCTCTGTGGATAGGTGTGTGTGTCAAAAACTTTGAATAATAGATTAACATGAAAATGGGAAAATTTGCTATCTTAATCATTGTTTAAGGATTATTATTAAGTACAATTGGTACTTCGTAGCCAAGGACCTCACATACAAAGATTTGACTGCTAACCAAATATAAATTTTGTATGCATGTGAGGCTGGGATATATCCCAGTAGTGGGTCATTTGCCATGCATATGAAGAGCCCTGGGCTCAATCCCCAGCACTGAAAATATTTTTCAAAATTGAACATGTTACATTCTTTTTGCCTTGTTATTTTTCCCTAAGCTATACAGCATGACAATTATTTGCATGTCATTTACTTTGTATTAAATACTATAATTACTCTAGAGATGACTTAAAGCATACAGCAGGATGTGTGTGTGCAAATAGAACAACATTTTATGTAAATAACTTGACCATCTGTGGAGACTGGTGTGGGGGCACCCTGGAGCCAATGCCCATCAGATCTGGCAAGGGGTGATTGATCGTATACTCTCATGAATGTGAAATCATCACCACTCTCCAACTTCAGAATTCCTTTAATTTTGCAAAATGGAGGCCCCACCTGTGAAACAACTCCTCATTCCCCTTCCCCAGCCTCTGGCACCCAACATTCTATTTCTGTCTATAAGAATTTAACTCCTCTGGATACCACATATTAATGAAGCTATCTGGTATTTCTGTTTTTGAGTCTGGTTTATTTCATCTGTCACAATGTCTTCAAGATTCACTCATATCATGCATATTATCAGAATTTCCTTTTCTAAAGGGCTGAATAATATTTCATAGTAATTACAGGCCCTGATTTTGTTGCTGATCTATCCACCCTTGGCCACCTGGATGCTTCTGTGGCCTGGCTACCGTGAGCAGTGCTGCTGTGAACATGGGTAGCCAAATAGTTCCTTGGAAGCCCACTTTCAATTCTCTTGGATGAGACTAAACCTTTTGGCGAGTTTCCTTTTCTACGGACTATCTGCAAAGAGGCACAACATTCTCACAGAGGTTCTTTAATGCATTATTTCTTTACAAACACGAAGTGTCCGTGTCAAGCCAAGAGGCCATAGTGAAAGGTCATCAGAGAAGTGAGGCAGAGATTTTGCTACGTGCATGTGTGTGCAGCCATCTGAATACACATTTTACTTTTATTTAAATGGCAGGCAAAGGTTTAGGGTGGACTTGGAAGAGAAATGTAAGCTGTAGAAACACTGACGTACAGCAATTGCTAGTAGAGTGTTTTTTAATGGGGTGACAGATGTACAATCTCGTTGATAGTGCAGCAATTCGCCCTTCAATTTAAAATGGCTCCCCACACCACTTCCCTGCGTACAGGGATTGTAAAGGGATTCATGTAGGTTTGCTACTTTCACCACTGCGCGTTGCAAGGGGCACCCTTGTCTTAGCCTAGGAGAACACTTCAATTTAAGTATTTCTTCCCTGTTTTCGTTTTCGGGGCAGCCTGGCTTTGTACAGTGAAATGCCGCTTACCTAGGCTGCACAGACAGAGCCTTGAGAACTCACTCTCCCCGGCATGCCTAAGACCAAATCATTGAGAGGGTGGGGGAGGGGAGATTGCCTATAAAAGGGAGCCAGGTTTCCAGGGAGCAGAGGTTTACTGTTGCCTTGAGTGACAGGAAGGTAAATTTCTCCGTGGAAGCTCAGCAATCTCCTCTGGATCACAGCCATTTTTGATCTAGATTCATGACCATAAGCAGTGGGAAAACACTCTCAGCCTTACCCAGACACAAAGAATAAATGTTCCCACACTAGGCTGCATTCGCAGACTCAGAATTTTGGCTGCTTATTCCAGCCTTTTGTTACCTGGCCATGGAGTCCCCATAGAGCCCCACGATTGCAGAAAGACAAGGATCGCTCCCGAGAGCACTGGACAGCCCTATTGGGCATTGTGGCTTCTCAACCACAAGAGAAGGCCCTGGAGGAAGAGTGAGGGCAGTGGGATAGAAACTGGGGGAGTGTCAAAACTGAGAAAGCACAGATCCCAGGACTCCCCACCACCACCACTGTGACCCTTTCCCAGTGACTGTTCCCTGGGCATCTGACTCCTTTACATAAATGTTAGGATTGGTAGTTTTCCAATATTTCTAACTGGAGAGCATTGAGTAGAGTGTTAAAAAAGGAAATAATGACGGATTTGCAGTCTTTGCAGTCCCTTTCTTTTGATTCCTTTTCATTCATTGGAACAGTGTGGGTTGCCTAGGAAACCGCATGAATCTCAGCAGCGAGGGGAGGCTATGGGGGTTGAGGCTGGAGCTTTAAGGGGTGAATATGGGCTGTGAGGGTGGAGGGGATCCTTAGCTAAATATTGTGTAATTTCAATAAATCTCTCCAAAATATATTGTTGTATTATTAAAGCAATGCTTTCAAAATTTACTGTGCATTTATGCAAAACCCCCTTTCCAGCAGGCATCTTCAGTTAGTTAAAACAATGATTCTTTGTGGGCCAGAGATAAATGCACAATCAGTTGAAGGTTTGCAATGAAAACTTATCTGAATGGTGCAGAAGCCAGTATGCTTTTAATAGTATAGGGGCTACTTGTTCACCTCAGGCACATCGTTACACACACACAAAAAGAAATGCCGAATTTTATTTTACACTGTGATATTTCTACAACTGTCTCTGAAAGGGGTTTTGAAAAAATGCTAGTACAACCTTAAAACTAAATATAGGTAAGAAATCATAAAATATGTTGTCCCCAAATCCTCACATGTGATATACAATATACTAAATTGAGAAACACTGTGCTCAATAAACAGACAAAAGAATTGCTTGGAACCAACTGAGAACTTTTTTTTTTTATTCCCAGTACTTCTTCCTGAAAACTATGTGGAATAAGGTTGATTCTTTTAAAAAAACAAACAAAAAAAAAGTTGTCAGGCTGGGGGAACAGCTCAGCGTTTAAAGCGCTTGCCTATCAAGTGCTGCATCAAGCGCTAAGTACCAGAGTTTCATTCTCCAGCACCACATAAGCCAGGCGAGGTGGCTCATGCCTGTACTCCCAGCGCTCAGGAGGCTGAGGCAGGAGGATTGCATTCAGTCCAAGGCCAGCCTGAGCTCCATAGTGAGTTCAGGAACAGCCTAGGCTACAGAGAGATCGTTTCCAATAAACACACACACACACACACACACACACACACACACACACACACACACACACACACTGAAAGGCCTCAGGAAAATACGTGCCCGTTACTAACATCTCAACAGGAAAATCAGCTCCTCGTGAAAATGAAAAAGTGCCTCATCGTAATTCCAGCGGGGAGGCTGCGTGGGGGTGTAGCTTAACAAGGATGCCTGCCCCAAAGGGGCTGGGCACGGGGACAACGTCGCAAAACGCACCAAAGGCAAGTAGACCTGGGGCCAGCAGGGTTGACTTTCAAGGGCATGGAGCTTTTTGAAGCACGATTTCCAGGACCATTCTAGCCTAGACCTCCCCCACCTCACCCCGAAAGAAGCCGAGAAGCAAGTGTCCTTTCATCTAGGTAATCTTGAACAAGCTTTTTCCCGGGCGCTCTGTGGACATCTAGCTCTGAAACCGAAGCTGAGAAACCTGTTAGGAGAGGGAAGCAGGCTCAGATTACCGGGTGGGGCTGAGCCCCGGGGTTCTGTGCCTGAGCGCGGGCGGGAGGCGGGGTGCTTTCGGCTCCCGCTGCGAGGGGTTGGCAGCTCCACGCGAATTTACACTAGCAGTGTGAGTGTAGCCCGAGTCCTGTTACTTCAAGGCAGGGGACACTTGGAAGCTAGCACCTGCTGCAGTCTTTGGCCCACCAGCCTTCTGCAAAGGCTTGGGCCCCAGGCGTATGGGATTCGAGCCCACATCCTGACTTTAACTGTCGGTGTGACCTTGAGAACTACTCGCCCTCAAAGTCCGTGCCATCTGTAGGGTCTGGGTTAGGAAAGTCGATTGTCTGGGCTGGCTGGAACCCTCCTAGTGTAGACAGACTTTCTGCTTGCCTTGCCTGACCCCAAACCCTACCTTAACCTGGGCACCGCAGCCGCGTCTGGAGAACTCTGACCCTCAAGCTGCAGAGTGGGCACTCCGGATATGTAAGGAGGCTGGGCTTTTGTTCCCGCTTGTCTTTGTACGTGGAATTGGCTTTAGCCGCTCTCCCCTAGCCCGCAGCGGGAGAGAGGCGATGACAGCTTGTTGATGGTTCTGGGAGGGCCGCACTCGACAGCTGCGAGTGCCAGTACGCTGAAGGACCCGGACGCTTCGGCCTCTCCGGCCGGAGGATGCAGAGGGCACGCCGCTCCGCAAACCGTTCCGGGTGGGGGTGGCGAGCCTCACTGTGGAATTGCAGGGTCCGCAGGGAACGCCCACCTCCTTTCCCTCTCTCCTTTAAACGCGCGCAGGTTTAGCCGCGTCACACACGCGCGCACGCACACACACAGACACACACATGCGCGCGCCCAGAAAGTTAACAAAGAGCTCAGCTCCTTTCTAGAATGCCTAGGAGTGCGGGTTTGGAGGGAGTGCCTGTGCCCGCATCTGCGCACGCGCTCCTGTGATCGCGCCGGGATCTGGGGTACCGTCTCCCTGGCCGTGCCGCAACATTTAGGCGTGTCCCACTCGCACCCGCGCCGCCCCGCCCCCGCTCCGCAGCACTTAGTCTGGGACTTGGTGGTCCCAGCAACGGGACGTAAGCGTACTGTCGGTGGAGCGGCGACGGCGTCCTTTGGAGCCACCTCTCACTCCGCACTGGAGAGCGGAACCTTGGGAAGGGCGCCTCGCCTGGGACCTTTAAGTACTCCAGTTGTGGAACGCACCCCACGCTTCGGCAAACCCTTTGTTCAGCCGACAGCCCCGCCCCCGATACCGCGCCCTCCCTTTGCCCGCAGGCCAGTCCACGCGGCGCGGCCAGCCACGCCCACCCCATCCCGCGCAGGGAACAAAGCCGGCCCAGGGTGCGGCGCCCCCGGCGCCAGCCCAGGCCCGCGGTCTGCGGGAGGACTCGGCAGAGCCGGGGCGGCTCGGGGTCCCCGCTCCGAGCGCTGCCGCTGCTGCCCCGAGGGAACTAGCGGCTCCCGCACAGACAAAGGCGACGGGCGGACGCTGGGGCTGGGCGAGGGGCGGGCGTCGTGCTCTCGGGTGACCGCGGTCCGTGCGCGGCCCTTTGGGTCCCTCGCACACGATTTTCTCCTGTGGCCACCTGTCGTCCTTCCCCTAAGGACCTGTGTGACCGGGCGTCGGCGCCTGCACAGCCGTGTCTGCAGGGCTGGGAGACGGGCAGGGTCTTGCCAGGTGCGCTCGACTTGGCGAACGCTGGCCGGGCGGCAGGGAAGCCGAGCCCTGCGGGCAGCGCAGCCGGCTCGTCTCGGACTCCCACTCGCCTCCACCCTGAGCACCTGCCGGCCGTTCCACCTGCCGCAGTCCCCCTTGGCCCACCCGCTGACGGCTCTGCCCCCACCCCGGGCCTGCGGCGCGCGTCACCTCCGCCCAGCTGTCCTCCGGGCCTGCCGCCCTCCGCCCCTTCCCACTCCCGTCCCTTCGGTTCCCCTTCTTTCTCCCCCAAGCCTAGACAATGCTCGCGCCCTACACCCTACTCCCAGGCGCCCCCACCCCGCTCCCGGCATTCACGCCTTCGTTGATTGGCCGCGGGCCCCTAGTCCCGCCCCCACTCTCCGACGGTCCCCGGCTCTCGGAGCATTACGTCAGCCTGGCCCGCAGAAAGCCCGGAGAAGGGGACGGGGGCTTGGGCGGGGGCGGGCTTGCGCCGACCGCCCCACCCTCCTCTCATAAAAGGCCGAGCTCGCGAGCTCGACGCTCTCAGCCCGTCGGTCCCGATCGCCTGCCGGGTGTCCCGCGGTGCGTGTGGAAGGGAAGGACAGACAGACCCAGGGCCACAGCGCGGAGCCAGAAGCAGCGAACGAGGCACCATGCGCGAGATCGTGCACATCCAGGCCGGACAGTGCGGCAACCAGATCGGGGCCAAGGTGGGCGCGGCTCCGGGGCGGGGGGCGCGGGCGGAGAGACCCGAGCCGGGCCGGGGAGTCTGGGCGCGGCGAGGTCCCGGGCAGCTGGGCCCGCCCGGTGCGCGCCTTCCTGGCCGCTTTGTGCAGCGCGTGGGCGTGGGCTCGCAGGCGACGGATGGGGTGGGAGTGCCTCATTCATTTTTGCGGCGGCTCCTTTGGGTTCCCGGCCGTTCCCTGGGATCTCCCGCCCGCCCGTTCTTCTCCTGGCCGGGCGCGCGTGCGGGAGAAGAGGCCGGCGTGCCTGCGGGGCGTGCCTGCGGGGCGTGCGCGCCTGTCTGCGAGAGCCATCAAGACTTGAATCGGTTTTACCGGCTTGAAGGAGAGCGGAGCCGCGGGGGGAGGGGAGGAGAGCGATTGTCTTGAGGTAGCGGGACGTGCTCAGAATGTAAACCCGCTTCCCTGGAGGTCCCTGGCCCCCGGCTCTCCCGCGCACGCCTCACCATCGGGTGGGCTCCCTGTGCACTCGCCTCCTCCGCCGCCCCAGCTGCGACCCTGCCCGCTGGCGTCACAGCCCCGTTCTAGGGCAGTCCTAGGCTGCGCCGGGTCCTTCCCGCCCCAAAGGACCCTGTCTCCATCTGCAAGCGGCCGTTCGCCTAGGAAACGCCCAGTTTTAACTTTCTGACCCTACGAAATATACACCCAGAGTCATGCCGCCCTTTAAGGCTTCTTGAATGTTAGCTTTTCAGAAACGGGTTAAGGATTTTCATTGTGAGTTGCAGTGTCTCGTGGGAGTAGGGGAGCCGTGCGTGGCTAAGGCTGCCCTTTCTCTCTCTCAGTTTTGGGAGGTCATCAGTGATGAACATGGCATCGACCCCACCGGCAGTTACCATGGAGACAGTGATTTGCAGCTGGAAAGAATCAATGTGTACTACAATGAAGCCACTGGTAACCGCCTTAGCCCCCTCCCCCCTTTTTTGCATCACCTTCTCTCTTTTACCTGGCCTGGCCCCAGAGGGGAGGGGTCAAGCCCTTGAGGACACCCACTCGTCACCCGGGTGGCTTCCACAGGGCCAGCTAAGCTCTTTGAAAGCCTGGTCTTGGGTTTTCTTTGTTTGAGGGTGCCATCATTGCCTGCAAGAAGAAAGGCGGTACCAAGCCCACGCCTACCATGCGCTCGGCCTTCAAAACTAAGTCAAAGCTTGATCTTTGCAGGTAATAAATATGTACCTCGGGCCATCCTGGTGGACCTGGAACCAGGCACGATGGATTCCGTCAGATCGGGACCATTTGGCCAGATCTTCAGGCCAGACAACTTCGTGTTCGGTGAGTGGCCAGCCGTGTCGTGGCATGAGGAGCTCATTTATGTTTGGCAGCTCAGGATGGAGAAGTGAGACTGCTGGAGCAAAAGGGTGAAAACATACAGGCTTGAAAGAATAGGTTTGCCTTTCAACTTATAGTAGCCAGAGGACCTAGGCTTCCTTGTTGATAATTACATTCATGACTAAATATTATGACATCTGGCCATTGATGATAAGCAGAAATAATCTTATCTGAGCACTGACTCATTTATTAAGAGATTAAGGTAAGAAGGAATTTAATCCAATCATCAATAATTTAAGAATTTTTTTCTCCCTCTTTCTCTGCAGGGCAGAGCGGTGCCGGGAACAACTGGGCTAAGGGCCATTACACAGAGGGTGCTGAGCTGGTGGACTCGGTCCTGGACGTGGTGAGGAAAGAGTCAGAGAGCTGTGACTGTCTCCAGGGCTTCCAGCTGACCCACTCGCTGGGGGGTGG
>PVKB01003818.1:79534-175304 GCA_004027205.1 Ctenodactylus gundi | reverse complement strand
TGCAGGCATGTGCCACCACCCCCAGCTTATGTGGTGTGGGGGAACCACACTCGGGTACTTAGCGCTTGCACAGTGTTTGCTAGACAAGCCCTTTAACCACTGAGCTATTCCTCCAGTTTCTGTTTCTCCCTTTTGGAACAGGAATGTTTACCCTTTGACACTGTATGTTGGAAGTGTTTAAACTCTTTAGTTTTCACAGGAGCTCACAGCTGAGAGTTTGCCTTGAGTCTCAGAGGAGACTTAGGACTTGAACTTTTTAACTGTTAAGATCTTGGCAACTCTTTGAGAAGACTAAACACATTTTGCATAAGAAGGTGGACATGAGTGTTCTGGGGCTGGGGGCAGAATGTTATGGTTTGGATCTGGAGTGTCCCCCAAAGGCTTTATGTATTTCGGTGTAGTAGGATAACTGAAATCATGTGTCATTGGGAGGCAGGGCCAACCCAGCCCGGGGCAGGTGGCTTTTCTGAGATCACAGCTAGTGCACTTCCTTCTTCCTTGTGCCTTGCAACAGTTGGCCTAAGCACACACAAACTGCCAGCCGGCAGGGGACACCGGCAAGGGATAGCATAACGCAGCACACAGTGCGAAAAGAGTACCTGTGAAAACACATGCACAACAGATAGCAAGTGATTCTTTGCAGCACTGCAGTCTAACTGTCCCATCAACCTGGTATCTCCAGCGCCCTGTCACCTCACTAATGACTAGGAGAGTTCCTATTTCTACAGCAGCACTTAGCAGAGGACATGCCACATGGCTGGTGTGGCATGAACGTGGGCTTAAAGAACAGATTCCATTGGCATGTTAGTCACAGTCCAGGTGCCCAACGGTGAACGGGTGAACACACCCCAGGCCCCCGCCCTGATTTAAAGTCACCCCAGCGTGGACTCTAAGTCCAACCAGTGGCTAAGGATGGGTGATTATGGCTGACTTGTAAGGAAGGCGTACATTATTTACGGCACTGAGGTTTTGCAAAAAAATGAGTTTTTCTGGTAACTACCAGCAAACTGTCAAACATGGGAACTGTGTGTGTGTGGTGTGTGATTTTTAAGTGACATGGTCAGGTTTTCTTAAAGCCATCCACTACGCCCAAGAGAAAGGAATCCTGCACTCTTGCTGGCTGGACCAGGTTTACTTAGTGTACCTGGTGTGGGGAAGCAAAACACGCCCTGCCAAGGCATGTCACTTGGGCATATGATTATTTTGAGCTGGAGGCAGATGAGAATCAACAGCTGCAAGAAAAAAGCCTGCCCAGAGCTTCCTCCATCTGATGGAAAGCAAAAACTCCTAAAAAATGAAGACTTCATAAATCCACTATCCAAGGAAAGTTTACGGCTATAAGAAAAATGCTGGCACTGATTTGGACCTGCACCAAACATCCTACTTCCATCAGTTTCCCTGTGTATTTACCTGCTATTGTGGTTTGGCTCCATCATGTCCCCCCAAAGCCTCTGCACTTTGTTGCTGTTCAGAGACAGGGCCTGGTGGAAGGCGCGGGCACAGGAGCTTGACCCAGGAAGGATGGATTCATCAGAAGGGGTGCTCCACCTTTCCTCACTGGCTTCGGTCGCCGTGCTGAGAAGCGCTCCCCAGATGAGTTCTCACCTGGGGAGCTCATCTGCCAGCTGCCCCTGTACAGGCTGTGACCTCCTACAACTGGAACCTAAAATAAATCCTTCCTCCTTTAAATTGTGGAGGTTGGGTATTTTGTCCCAGCCACAAAAAATTAACTAAGGCACCTTCTAAGAGCTTATTGCTCTTGGAACCCTAAAACCCATTTCCTTATCTTGTTGCTTCTCTAAAAATCTTCCTTTTCGGTTCCATTTTCTTTACTGTCTGTAATGTTGCACATTGAAGCCCAGGGCCTCACGCGTGCTAGGTAAGTGTGCTTTTCTTTTGTTATAATGCTACCTAAGCTGAAGTTCTAACCAACTCTGAGTTACGCATCCCTGGATACTCCAGGATATAAGCAAAATGCATGTTAATAAGCTTAGTTTTCTTTTGATAATCTTTTTTTTAAACTCTAATTTGCAGGACCTCAGCAGGAGAACCTAAAATGGGTAGAGAAAAGACTTCTCTTAACACTAAGGAACCCAGCTACCATGGTAACACCCCAATAATCCCAGCATTCTGGGAAGCTGAGGCAGGAGGACTGCGCGTTCAAACCTAGTCTGGGCAACTTAGCAATTTACAGAGACTCCTGTCTCAAGTAAACAAAAAACGGGCTGGGGATTGTAGGTCAGAGCAAAGGACTCATTTGTAAAAACAAAACAAAACACAAAAAAAGACAAATGGGTAGGACTGTAGCTCAGTATGAAGACACTGGTTTCATTCAACTCCCAGTACCGTAAAACAACAAAACAACAAAAAATTAACAAGTACTAGGGAGAAATCCATCTCCATCCTGTGGTGGAGATCAGACTACTTATGAGCTGTGGGCATCCGAGGCTCTAGGGATAAGGACTGCCTTGCTGTCTTGCTGTGGTAGGGAAGCAAACTTTTTATTTGTTTGTTTGTTTTTGTTTTGTTTTTTTTGTTTTTATTTTTTATTTTTTTTAGATAGGGTCCCACTCTGTAGTCCAGTTTGGTCCTAACCTCAGTATGTAGCCCAGGCTGGCCTTGAAGTAACAGCAATCCTCCTGCCTCAGCCTCTCAAGCACAGAGATTACAGGATCGCACTACCATGTCTACTTACGTGGTACTTAGGTGGTGCTGGGGAATTGAACACAGAACCTGTGCTTGGTAGGCAAGCGCTCTAACCAATGAGCACCCTACCTCCCCCCGCCTCCAGTCCCCAAGCAAAGTATTCTTTACACAATGCTGCCAGCTCAAATCAGCCACCAACACAGAACAATCTAGATTCTGGGTATCAGTCTTTACACGTGTATACATGATGCAGGAAATGCAGTATTGTGCAGAGAGCCAGCAGCCAAAATGGGAGGCCTGGGTGAGCAGGACTCTCAGTCCTCTTGTGACAAGGGAACAACAGTGGAAACAAAACCATCACCAGGTGTGGTGGTGCACTCTGGGAAACCAAGGCAGGAGTGTCACAGGTATGACCCCAGCCTGGGGTAATGGGACAACTGTGGAACCGTGTGTTACTGGGATTCAAACACATGAGGCATTTGGGGGACACTCCAAATTCAAACTACAGCAGCTGAGGGGCCGGCCCCGAAGCAGAGGTTTATAATCCCAACACTGGCAGGCTAAGGCAGGAGAGGCACAAATTCAAGCCCAGACTAGTCAATTTAGCATGACCCTGACTCAAAACAATAAAAAAGGGGCCAGGGGCTAGAGGAATAGCTCAGCGGTTAAAGGCAAGCACTTAGACAAGTGCTAAGTACACAAGTTCGACTCCTCAGCACCACATAAGCCAGGCAATGTGGTGCATGCCTATAATCCCAGCACTTGGGATGCTGAGACAGTAGGATTGCTTTGGATCCAAGGCCAGCCTGGGATCCATAGTGAGTTCATGACCAGCTTGGGCTACAAAGCGAGACCCTGCCTCAAAAAAAAAAAAAAAAAAAAAAAAAAAAAAAAAAAAAAAAAAAAAAAAAAAAAAAAAAAAAAAAAAAAAAAAAAAAAAAAAAAAAAAAAAAAAAAAAAAAAAAAAAAAAAAAAAAAAAAAAAAAAAAAAAAAAAAAAAAAAAAAAAAAAAAAAAACCAACAATGAAAAACCTGGGGACGTAGCTTAGTATGAATATAGTAACTGACAAGAAAACATTGATGAGGAAAATTATCCTTCAAATATTAAGCCCTTCTGGCAATTAAAAAATAACATGATTGCTAGGGGAATAAAAGCAACCCAACCTACATAATAAAGAGTAGAAAGGGGTCTCATGAAGAAAATTAGTTGATAAATTAGAAAATCAGTACAAAATTTTTTTTAAAAAATCTGAAAGAAAAAGGCAAAGTATCAGAATAAACAGGAAAAGAGAAAAAAGAGATTTTTGATTCCCAATATTCATGTAATAATTGTTCCAAAAACAAAAGGGAAATTCATACATTAAAAAGTAGAAGACAATATTCTTAAATAGAATACAGCCTTGAGTCTCCAGATCAACAATAGTCATTAAGCTGGGCATAGTGGCACACGTCTGTAACCCTAGCACTTGGGAGGCTCGGGTAGGAGGATTATTATGAGTTTGAGGCCAGCCTAGGCTACATAATGAGTCCAGGATCAACCAGGACTGCAGAGCAGAAAGACCTTGTCTTAAATTATACGCTCTTCGCCAACAAAAACAGATTCCTCACAAAAGAAAATAGAATTTCATCTGAAATAGCAGGGGTTAAAAATTTATAAGGCAATGTTTATAGATTCTGAGATGAAAGAATTGTGATTATGACCCCATAACTTATTTATTTATTTTGAGACAAAGTCTCGCTTTATAGTCCAGGGTGGTTCTGAACTTACTATGTAGCCCAGGCTGGCCTTAAATTCATGGCAATCCTCCTGTGCACAGCCTCCTGAGTGTGTGCCACCACTGTGGTGCTGAGGAATTAAACTCAGGGCCTTGTGCTGCTAGGCAAGTGCTCTAACCACTGTGTTATTCCTCTAGCCCAGGACCCCAGAATTTTATAGCTAGCTAAACATTCCTGTATATATGGCAGCAAAAACACATAGAAATCAAGACACTTAAAGTCTCAGAAAGTAAACTTTAAAAATTAGATAAAATACCTAATGTCATATTTCAATTGAATGGAAAATTAGACATATTAAATAAGTCAAGAAAGGGGAAGAAGAGCTAATGAATTTTTGTTTTTAGCTCTGATTGAACACAGGGACTCTACCACTAAAATGCATCCCAGATCTCTTTTAAAAAATCTTTTGTTTTGAGGCAGAATATTGCCAAATGGCCTTTAAAAAAAAAGCAGTGAAATCATTTAAAGATTAAGGTTGTTAAGTGACTATGAAGCTTAAAAATTGTTAAGAGGACTAGAGATGTTGCTCAGTGGTAAAGTACTGCATGCAAAAGGCTCTGGGTTCAAATCCCTAGTACCAGATATATACAGTATTTTTTTTAAAGAAAGTAGGCTTAGGGACTGTAGGAAGAGCACATTGGTTTGAGTGCTTGCCCAGCCAGCACACAGCTCTGAATCTGATTTTCCTCAGCACCACATAACCAGGAGTGATGGTTCATGCCTGTCATTCCAGCTTTTGGGAGGCCTGAGATAGGAGGATTGCTGTTAGTTCAAGGCCAGCCTGGGCTACATAGTGAGTTCATGATCAGCCTGGATGACAGAGACTCAGACTTAATGCAGTTTCAAAAATCCAATGAATACATAAGTTTTAAAACTGCATCAATTTTAAGAGTAAAGGACAAAGCTTTTTTTTTTGAGAGAGAGAGAGGGTCTCTTCTGCAGCCCAGGCTGATCCTGAACTCACTAAGGGAGCCCTGAGTGGCCCTGGACTCACCTCGGACTCATGGCAATCCTCCTGTCTCAGCCTCCTGACTGCTGGGATTACAGGGTGCTGGGATAACAGGCCTGTGCTACCACACCCGGTTTATGTGGTGCTGGGGAGTCAAACTCAGGTACTTAGCACTTGACTTAGCATTACTTGACTTAGTGCTTGCTGGGTGCTTTAACCGCTAAGCCATTCCTCCAGTCCCCAAAGTTATTTTTGAAAAAGGATAAAAAATGGTACAAAAATCATCAAATCACTGGCCTCAAATAGACTTATAAACATACTTATGACTACATGGGTATTTAGTAGGTAAGAAAACTGATTGCAGTACTGGAAACGAAACGCAGGGCTTCATGCATGCTAGGCAAGTGCTCTCCTACTGAGCTACACTCTCCAGCCCCAAGAAATCACTGAAATGCAGAGTATAGGTGAATATTTTTAGTATTGGCACAAGGAGCAGGATGTGGTGGTGCAAGCCTATAATCCCAGCACTCTGAGAGGATGAGGCAAGAGGATCATAAGTTCCAGTTTGATCCAGGCAATCAAAATGAAACAATAACTAAAAAAGACTTATGTTGCGGTCCACTTGTCCTAGAAGGGCGGAATGAATAAAAAGACGCAGACAAAAGACACACACACACATATAGGGGAAGACTGCAACCACGAGAGACTGCACTCTTTATTTTTATAGGTCCCTAATCCAACCCCCTCTCTTACTCGCTGACCTTTACCCTAATTCTATCTTGCATCTCTTATTAGACCATCTAGCTTTGTTACCTAGTCAAGGAGTCTCAAAGTCTGCCATAGTCTGCTTGCATTTGCTTGCCACAAGCCAAGAGAGACCCACATTTGCAAGAGACCTCCAGCCCCTCCCGTGTGCAGGCAGTGGCTCACGCTGGGTGGCAAAACAAGAACTGTCTGAGACCCCAAGCCCTTCCTGTTTGCAGGCAAGAGCCCATCACCTCAGACTGTAAAACAAAAGACTACCTGAGATTCCAAGTCCTTCCTGTTTGCAAGCAAGGTCTCTTCATCTCGGAAGCAAGACAAAGATATCTGTCTCCTTTGTGAGAACAGAGTCAAACTCCAGGCTAGTTTAATTATTTAAGCTTTGGTGGTCTGTGTCTTTAATTCTTGGTTCCCTTCAGATTTAGGATGTAGCTCAATGTGAAGACTTGGGTTCAATCCTCAGTATTGCCCAAACAAACAACACTAAAGAATTATTTCAAACACTAAGTAACATGACAAAGATCAACATAAGCAAAGCCATTGTGCACTACAGAGTCTCTCACAAAGGGACTAAGTTCTTGAAATAAAAATAAGCAGGCAGGGCCCTGGGAAGCAGGTAGCTGCGTGGTTAAGGTGCTTGCCTAACAAGAGCAAGGCCAGCACTACATAAAAATAAATAGAATAAAACAGGCAAAGGATCAAAATATGCAATTCACAAAGGAAGAAACATAATGACCAATAAACACTAGAAAAACTCAACAACAACTCAAGTCAATAATATAAGCAATTGAGGATTCTGGGAACTCAAAGCAATCTACTTCCTTGTGGTTAAAAGCTCACTATGACCTTCTTGGCTAAAGGGGAAAAACAAAACAGCATAAAACTACCTTTCCTATGCGTAATGTTTCTGAAAAGAAATACCCCAAATTAGTAACGATGGCATGAAAGGGATGAAGGGAGGGAGAAGTGGCAGAAACTAGGCAGACAACAAAGGAATAGAGACTCTGCCCTCACCCTCCGCACGTATCAGCTCTGAGTACATCTATTCAAAAATGAAATTAGCTGGGCACAATGGCCTGTGTTTGTAATCCTAGCACTCTGGGAAGTCGAGGCAGACGGATCAAATGTTTGAGCCCGCTCAGGAAACTTGGTAACTTGGTGAGACTATGTCTCAATGTAAATAAAAGAATGGGCTGGGGATGTAGCTCAGTGTGAAGGTTCTGGGTTCAATTCCCAGGACTGAAAAAAAAAAAAAGAAAAAAGAAAAAAAAGCTGTCTAATAAAAGCAACTGTAAGTGAATTTCATTTTTTGTTTTTCTTTTCATCTAAATATTACCAGAAAATATTGCCGAGTGTCATCATTTCGACTTTTCAGATATAAAGTATCTACCTTCTACCTGATTCTAGAACACAGCCTTAGACTCTGATCCAGAGAATTCAGCCTTGCTGAGATTCCTCTTCTATGCTTACGGAAAATTCCACATAAATAAGACTTTTCAAAGGTGCAGGTTGATAATAATATGTACCAAAATGTAAAATTTCCATACCTTTTCACCCAGCAACGGTACTTCTAAAAATATACCTACAGAAATTATTGGACAAGGATGCAAGGACTGTTCTCTGTAGCATTATTCACTAGACAGGAGAACTGCAAACTCCCACTATTCATCAGCGTGGAACTAGCAGGTAAAATTGGGGTCTCTGCCACAGCTGCTGCAGTTCTGTGGACCGCGTTTCGAGCTGCAAAGTACCAGAAACGCGCCTTCTACGTCTGTGCTCTCCCCACTCCGGTACCCGGCTCGGGGCTGCGCAACTGCACCGAGGGCCCACTCACCTAGTCAGCGTTGGAGTGCGATGGTTCGGATTGGAGCAGAAGATGTTGTTGGTCTTGCGCGTACCGTCCAGGAACTCGCGCGCCGATTGGTGGCGGAGCTCTGCCAGGGGGCGGGCTTCGTGCTTGAGGAACCACTGGTGCGCCTCAAAGCATTTCGCGCACAGGAGCTGCTCACACTCAAAGCACCAGAAGTCGGCCCGCTCTTTGCAACGAGTGCAAGCAGCTTTCTCGTCCACAATCTGCCGGTACAGGCACAGGCGCCTCTGCAGACTCTCGAAGAACACGTTTTCCAGCGCAGGGGCAGAGCCCGGGGGACGGGGTGCCTTGCAAATGGGGCACTGCAGGCCCGGCGCCTCCAAGCATCCCGAACACAAGGTGTGCAGGCAAGGTAGCAGTTTGGGGCACTTGGCTTGGGCCTGGCAGCCCTGGCAGTGCAGGAACTGGAACTCCTCCTCCAGTTGCTGGGGGAACCAAAGGAGAGGAGTGAGGCTTGGAGAAATACCAGCAGCTCCTATCCAGTGCTCACCGGCTTCTTCAGCTAGAGGCTAAGTGGGACCTCACATTGTATGATATCCAGTCACCAGATGAGGTAAGACCCTGGCTTATCAGTACCTTATTCTCGTGCTCAAGCGTACCAGCTCTCATTACACAGTTAATACAGCATCTACTTCCCATCAGACAGTTCCAGGCCTTGAGATACAAGAATGCACAGGATACGATCCCACCTTCAAGGAACTCAGCTTGGAAAATACATGTACAGTTAATAGCCCAACTCAAAATGCTGAACACAGTTGTGGGGGGTAAGGGGGGTTAATAAAGTTAAACACAGAACTATGATATGACCCAACAATTTCACTTCTAGATGAAATACCCCAAGGAACTGAAAACAACGAGCCAGATACTTGCATACTAATGGACATAGCAGCATTAGTCACAAAAGTCAAAAAGCAACAATCCCAGAGACCACCAGCAAATGAATAGACAAATCACAGCCTACATGTATCATGGAATGTCATTCAGCCATAAAAAGGATTGAAATGTTGATACATACAACAATACGGGTGAACCTTGAAGACTTTATACTCAGTGAAATAAACCAGTCAAGAAGAAACAACTGTATGCTTCCAGTAGTGTGAAATATCTAGAAAAGCCGAGTTCACACGGAAAGAAAGTAGATGAGAAATTATCGGGGAAAAAGGGACAGCATTTCTGGGGTGACGAAAAATTCTGGAGATAGATGGTCATGTTTACACACCACTGTATTTGCAACGCCACTGAACTGCACACTTAGAAATGGCTACCATGGTAACTTTTGTTATAGGCATTTCACCACAGTAAAGTGCTCCTAAAAGTGCTCAGTACAGTACTTGGCACATGAGAAGTGTTCATACATGCTAATTAGTATCGATAAGTAATATTTTTATTTTACTTATCTTTGTACTGGGGACCAAGCCTAGGGTTCTCACAGTGTGCTGCATTTCCAGCCCCACCCCCGACTTTGAAATTTTGAGACAGGATTTTGTCAAGTTACCCAGGCTGAGCTTGAACTTCGGGTCCTCCTACAGCCATCATGCCTGGCAAGTACTATTTTTCTTTTTAAAATTTTTAAAAAATCTTCTTGAAACAGGGCCTTGCTCTATAGTCCGAGCTGGTCCTGAACTCACTATGTAGCCCAGGCTGGCCTTGAACACACAGCAATCCTCCTATCTCACTCTATCAATTGCTGGCTTTACAGCGTGTGCACTATGCCTGGATTATGTGGTGCTGGGGAATCAAACCCAGGACCCTGCATTTTAACCACTAAGCTATGTCCCACCCCCTCCCTCCAACCCCTTTATTATTTATGTATTTATTTTTTTCTGAGACAGGGTTTCGTTCTGCAGTCCAGGCTGTCCTATAACTCACAATAATTTTCTGGCCTCATCTTCCTAAATCCTGGGATTATAGGTGTGCGCCACCGCACCCAGCTAGTAATGTTATTCTTAATGCTAATAAAAAAGGTATTTTCTCTCATAAATAAGAGCCAAAGGTCCTGGAAGAACACAGAAAAAGGGATATAAGTGTCAATAGTTCCATTCAGGATTAGGGATGGTGTCCAAGGCTAGGACAAAACGCCCAGGAGGAGAGCCTAACAACCTTTCAGGGTGTGGGTGACCAGGATGGAGAGGCTTCCTTAAGGAGAAATCACATGAGATTTAGCGAGGCCTTGCCCAAAGTCCCTCTCTGCTGGTGGCTCTAGTTATCCACTTCCGAACTGGGAACTTTGGCTGCCGTGCCGGGGACATTCTCATAGCCCCAGGCTAGTGCAGAAGCGCTATCTCCATTTTCCTAACCTGTGGCCCTACATCTGAGGCAAGACGGAGAAGCAAGGCGCCGGGGTGAGGGAAGGGCCCGTGCCGGCACCCACTGACCCTCTTCAAGTCTCCCAGCTGCTCGATGGAGAGCCGCAGCCCACGGAGGACCCGTGGCTCACCTAGTCCCCATTCCAGTCTGTCCTACCCGCCCTACCGCTACCCCAAACAAGAGGGTCAGGACCCTAGTGTCACTCTGTAAGATACTCGGCCACGTTCTCCACTAAGACCATCTCTCTTCCCCGCTCTCCCCCACAGCAAACCAAGAGTGCCTATCCCTTCGTACCCAAACGCATTTAGTACCTCTGCCGGGCTGTGGCTGTTGCTATGCCGGTGGCCTTCAGAGGGAGATTCCGGGGGAGGCATGGTGGGCATGTGGGGCAGGGCAAGGTCCTGCTGGAGGCCCGGAGATCGGGCTGACGCAGCCTCCTGCTGCATGGGGCACCGCTCAGTTTCGATTCTCCGGGGGACGCAGAAGGCGGGAGAATCACACTCCCGGACGTGATCCAGAGCGCAGAGTCTCCTGAGCTGTCCAAAGGGGCGGTACCGGCGGAGGGCCCGACCGCAGAGAGGAAGTGAGACACGGCCGGGGCGGAGCTAGGGTGGAGAGGAGGGCGGGGTTCTGCAGGACACGCCCCAGAACGGGCGCGGAGCCGAGCCTGGGAAGCCCTCGGCCTCCGGCGAAGAGAAACGTGTTAAGCGGACCCGAAGGAAAGCAGCCCCCAAACGGCTTTGAGTCCTTCACTCGGCTGCCACAGACACGGTTCTGTGCGCGCCCCAGCTGGGATCCAGGACACGGAGATGAACCACAAGCGGCCCTTGCTTTCAGAAAACTCCGATCTAGAGAAAGAGCCAGCTGTCCCTGGGGTGCCTTCACACTGTATGGGGACTGGTTGAGGGAACGGTGGAAATTCATCAGGAGCTCAGGGTTGGGGGGATATTTAAAACGGAAAGACCAGCGCAAGCAAAAGATTTGGAGGTTGGAAACAGGAGACACCGTTTAAAGAATTGGTGCCATTTTTCGATTTAAGATGGTGACTCCGAGGAGTATGAGGGATGAGGTCGTACCTAAGGAGATTGGGCCAGTTCTGCAGGTGACAAAAAGCTGAAGAGTTTGGAACCACGGAACCTGACAAGTAGCTCTGTGTGTTGGGGAGGTCACTCTGGCAACCTAGGGCTGGTGGCCCAGCCTGAGAGTGGCTGCAGGATGCGGTGGAGAAACCTGAGTCAGAGACGGGGAGGATAATGACTAGAGATGAGGGGGACAGGATGATGGCTTGAGTGGCAGGTGGGAGCGGCAGGGTAGGGAGACACTGGTCGGCAGAAAGGAAGAGGGTGCGAAAAGAAAGGGACTCTGCTACAGGCAACTTCACCAGTCCAGGGCCGCTTCTTCAGATTTCAAACCATGGCAACCACCATGTTGGCCTCAGTGTCATTCTGGGTTGTGTTCCAACATGGGACCAAAAAAGGGGTGATGAGAGCCCTATAAAGCTTAGAGTCTGAGGTGCATTGTAGGGGAAGGGGCTGGAGAGAGATTCGACATCCCAGGGTCTGTGAAAGGTCTTAGCAGCTCATTATTCCCTCCACCTTTTAGAATCAGCCCACCAACCAGGAAAAGCCTAAGGGGGTGGGCAGCCATCTGCAGAAGAGACCTAGGTCTAAGGAGAGTGGGAGTGGGCGACTGAGGGACCTGCGCTGGCAGAACTAGGAAAGCTTTATTGGGAATCTTTATTCACTGCTTGCCTTGAGAGAAAGCATGACCCCCCAACAATATCCTGTCACATGCAGCCTGTCAGATTTTTTTTTTTTTTTTTCAGATTTTGCGCCATGATGCTGTGGCGGCCTGCCCTCCTACAACTCTCGTGCTATCCCTCTCTTACTCTGATGTGCTCCTTCAGGTCTGCATGCGTTATTTCTCTTCAGTACCAAACTTCGGGCCTTCCGCAATGACTTGTCCACATTATTATTCAACAGATTAGTAGTGAGAGCTATAGTGACTGACCCTGCTTGCTGGTCTGGGGGGTCAGGGACCTTGGGACACACAAACTAGGAAAAAGGAATTATTTGCTAGCTATGCCCTGGAGAAACCCCAAATCTAAGAATTCCCTCTCCTTCCTCCATGTAAGTTTGGACAGGGAGTGCGAATTCCTTTGATTTTAGAGATTTGGCTGCTGAATATCTTTTTTAAAAACTTATTTACTTATTTATTGTTTGCGAAAGGCTCTTCCTAATAACCCAGGCTGGCTGTGACCTCACAGTAATCCTCGTGCCTCCCGAGTCCACCGCCGCGCCCAATTTATATGATGTGGGGAATCAAACTCATGGTCTTCCAGCTTCCTAGGCAAGGGCTCCAACCGCTTCTCTCTCTTCGCAAGGATGCAGATCGCCCTGGAGACTCTGCCCGCAGGCTCCCGAGAACGCAGAGCGCGGCCCCACCGCGGGCAGCCGCAATTCGGTCCTCCCACCGCAGAGGGCGCGGCGCGGCGGCGGGCGCGGACCCCGGCCGGCCTAGCCGGAAGCGGCGGGCTGAAGCGGGGGCCGCCTGGGAGGCCGGCTGGTCCGGGCGCTTGGGGCGTGCCCCTTCTAGGAATCATGCTTGGCCGATCCGGGTACCGGGCGCTTCCTTTGGGGGATTTTGACCGCTTCCAGCAGTCGAGCTTTGGCTTTCTGGGTTCGCAGAAGGGCTGTTTGTCCCCGGAGCGGGGCGGCGTGGGGCCGGGGGCTGGTGAGTGGCCGCCCAGCACAGCTGACCCGGGGGGAGCCATTCTGTACCCGCCAGACCGAGCGAACACTTCTGCCTTCACGGCATCGGCCGGCCTGGTGGCATAAGACACCGAGAAGGGGGGGATATCATATGCGATGTGTAGAAGGGGCTGGGCCGGGCGTTGGGTGCTTCCGCCTATCCGCCTGTCGTAAGGGGCAAGGGATTTCCACCTGTGAGCCAGCATACCCCCCATCTTCCTGAACGTCCACCCACATTTCTCCTTGGCTTTTTATCAGGACAGAGGTTTCAGGTTCCCATCATAGGAAGGAAACGAGATCTAGGCAGAGATCTGCCAGCACTCCTAAGGGCACTGCAGAGAAATGAGAGAATATTGCACCGGGAACACACCGGCAGCATTATGATGTGGCTGTTCTGTCAGCCTGTCCGCTTCGGAAGCTTTCTGTGGTTCCTACGGCCCACAGGCCAGATACCACACCAACCCTGACCTTGGAGGATTTGGTTCCTGCCCTCCCACCCCATGTGCAAGGATACTTTTCCTCTGGGTTTCCCTTTCTGAGTCAGAACCAGACAGGAAATGGGGCCTTGGTACGCTGGGACCCAAAAAGCCAGGTAGGCATGGGGTTCCTAAAAGATGGTGTGCCACATTTAGGGCTGTCTCCCTTATACTTCTTTCTTGGGTGTCTGGTTCTCTGTGGTTTGAATGAACCTCATCTTCCTAGTCCCTCTTCCTCAAGCTATGTGAAATGAAATATACTTTTTTGATGGTTCTTAAAGCATTAAAATGGAATGAGGACTAGAAAGGAAACTCTTAGCCTCATTTTGGCTCCTATGAATGGGCCATCCTGTTGATAATGGCTATTACCCTGTAGACTAAGGCCCTGTGTTTATAAGGACACCTTGAGAGCACACTTGTAGGACTTTTGTAGAGGGAGAATATGTTATTCTAACAGCATGGAGCTCAACCCTGCGCATATTTATAGATGCCCAGGTGTTTCTTGGTCCATGCCAGACATGGGTAGGCAAATCAGTTAGGCAAGGGGTTGACCTTGCTTTGTCTAGTTAAAAAAAAAAAAAAGAAAAGAAAAGAAAACATGACATAGATTGGATTCTCAGATTCAGTGGCTATTGCCTAGCAGACAATAAGCCTTGTGAAGGTTGTACTTTGGACAGATTGGTTTTGATGTAAGGGAGGAGGGAACAGTCTGTAGTGAGCGCCTGCCCAGAGATATGTGTGTAGTTGGCAATAAGCCAGATTGAGAGCCATAGATGGAAGGCACATTTGAAGAGGAAAATGGGTAAAAGGTGCTCTTAACCAAGTTCATTGTACTCACAGTTCCTGCCAAGGCCAGCTGGCACCCTGACTGCCTCTGGTCTGTTGTCCCCAGATACACCTCAGAGCTGGCCCTCTTGTCTCTGCCATGGCCTCATCAGCTTCCTGGGGTTCTTGCTGCTGATGGTTACCTTCCCTGTTTCTGGCTGGTTTGCCCTGAAGGTAAGGCTGGCTGAGTCAGCCCCAGCATGGTTGGACCACATTGAAAACTTTGTTCATTGATGCATGATTCTCCATATTCTGCTTTGTGCCTCTGAATATTATGACTCTTCTGTGAAATGGGCAAGGCAAGTGTGTTAGCTTTTCTGTTGGTGGGATAAAATGTGTGATATACATGACTTAGAGGAGAGAAGGTTTATTATGGCTCACAGTTTCAGAGGTTTCAGTTGATGGTCAGCTAGCTCCAAAGCAGAAATATCACAGCAAAAGGGCCTGGCAGAGAAAAGCTGCTCCCCTCGTGGCAGTGAGAAGCAGAAAGAACGCTCCGCTGCTGAACACTAGAGATTTTGGGGGACACTTTATGTCAAAACCGTAACAGAAAGTATTGTTCATTCCCATCTTTCAGTTGAGGGTACTGAAGCCCAGACTTATCCAGAGTTGTCCTGGAGGCTAAAAAGGATTAGAAACAAGTCTTCCCGGATTCCTAAGTCCTGAGACCTGGACATAGATATCTTTGCTAAATCATCTTTTTTGGGGTTAGGCCAAATTAGAAATTAAAACATGCAACTTGACCCAGCAGGTAAACATAATAGGGATTCAGGCCTCGTTTGCAACAGGAGATGATGCAGATGGGGAAAGGTGATATAATGCTGTAGTTGCAATGAAAGTGAAAGCTCAGGCAGGTCTTCCCCTTTGTGTCGCCCTAAGCAGTAGTCAGTTCCTCAAGAAAGCCTAGAAGGGAGTTCATAGATGGTGCTCAATCCCAGTTCTGAAATGCCACTGAAATGCTATATGACCTTGGACAGGTCACTTTGCCCTTGGGCCTTCATTTCTCAGTTTGGACATAAATGTTTCTCTTATTCCAGAAAACGATATATATATTTTTAAAATTCAAGTAACTGCAAATGAGAAATGAGGGAGTGCCAGGTTGGGATAAACAATGGCCACCCCTTCCCAGCAGAATGGGGAGAAGGTAGTTGCTACACCCTTCATGGTCACTGTGCTGCAGCATCCTGGGTCAGGGCCCCGCATTCCCTGGGACTGGGGTGGTCAACAGCCCAGCCTGCAGTGCCCTCATCCCTCTACCAGTGAGTATTTTGGGGAGGGGAACAGGGCAGAATGAGGAGGCAGTGAGGATGAACACCTGGTACTGTGGGAACAACAATGATAGATGTCTAAGAATGAAACATTGACCAAAACCCAACACAACTGCCCAGAGGAAAAGATGGAGCCAGAACCTTGGGGATTAGGGAGGAGTGGGAGTGGGAGTGGGCAAGATGAGCCCCTAGATACTGGTGCCATGGAGGATGGGCATAGATGTTTCTTGAAGGACTTTAGTTCTGCAGTGGCAAAGCCCTTTGCTCACATGCTGTTAGAGCAGCCTAGACTGTTCTTCAACTAACCCATGGGTAGATGGTTTCCTTGTAGGGCTGGTGTCTATCTTCAGGCTACAGAGATGAACTTTCTCAGAGGATCAAGTGGATATAATATAGCCTTTGGAGTCATTTGGACCTACATTCCATGGCCCCCATTTTTCATAGAGACTGATTTCTGATTTCTCACAGAGACTGTGTACACTTCTCTCTGAACTTAATCTTTCTGAGCTTTGTTCTTCTAATCTAAAAATAGCTACGAATACCTAAGCAAAGGGGAAGAAAGCTGGGCAGATGTCACTGGCCAGCCAAGGCAAGCCATCGGAACCTTTTCCTTTGCTACTCTGAACAGATCGTGCCCACCTATGAGCGGATGGTTGTGTTCCGACTGGGCCGGATCCGCAACCCCCAGGGGCCTGGCATGGTTCTCCTCCTGCCCTTCATCGACTCCTTTCAGAGGGTGGATCTGAGGACACGAGCCTTCAATGTCCCTCCTTGCAAGGTAAGGGGCTTCTGGCTGGGTATGGTGGCAAATTCTTGTAATCACTGTACTCTGGGAGGCTGTAGCAGGAGGCAATTTCAAGCTCAGCCTGAGAAATTTAGGGACTTAGCAAATCCCTGTCAAATTAAAGGTTCCAAATGATGGATGTAGGTCAGTAGAAAAGCCCCAGGTTCCATCTCCTGTAGATGAGGTGCTTCTCAGCTGCCCTGCATGGAGGAAGTGGGGTTTGTGTAGAGAGCTGTGGGTGCCAGAACCTTGATCTGTGAGTAGCTATTCCGGGGAGAGGTCTAGAAGTCATCAGGAAGCTGAGGAGAGAGGCCCAAAGGGCATCTTGCTCCCTACACCTGCCCCTCGCTACGTGGAAACTTCATTTTGCCTGTGAGGAGCTAGCTGTTAGGCACCTGGGTCGAGTGGGGTGGTGACAGTGGGCCTGGCCTCCCAGCAGTCCCAGCCCCTTGAGTGTCCTCTCTGTCATGTTTTCCCCAACAGCTGGCCTCTAAGGATGGGGCTGTTCTATCCGTGGGGGCTGATGTCCAGTTCCGCATCTGGGACCCGGTACTGTCGGTGATGACTGTGAAGGACCTAAATACAGCCACGCGCATGACGGCCCAGAATGCCATGACCAAGGCCCTGCTTAAGAGGCCGCTGCGGGAGATCCAGATGGAGAAGCTCAAGATCAGTGACCAGCTTCTGGTAGGTAGCACCTCCCACGGCAGAGCTCTGTGGCTAGCGCCCAAGCCTGGCTCTCGCAGCTAGATTGCTCTGAGCCTCAGTTTACTGTATGCCCAGAAGGTGTAACCACCTTGGATGAGGCAGTGGTCAGGTTAGGGCTGTGGAACATAACAGAACGTGGGCTCAGACCACTCTTCTAGGCACACATGTCCTGATAAGGGCAACTGTCCCAGTGGAAATTCTCTGGGCCTTGCTTTTCTTTTTCTTTTCTTTTCTTTCTCTCCCTCTTTCTTTCTTTCTTTCTTTTTATTTCTTTTTTTGAGACAAGGTCTTGCTCTATAGCTCAGGCTGGCCTTGGACTCACGGCAATCCTCCTGTCCCAGCCTCCCGAGTGCTGGGATCACAGCCACGCCCAGCTTATGTGGTGCTGGGGAAATGAACTCGGGTACTTAGTGCTTTACTTAGTGCTTGCTGAGCAAGCATTTTAATGACTGAGCCATTCCTCCAGCCCCTGGGCCCTGCCTTTGACTGTTGAGGTGCTACTGTGACAACACTGGGTCTCAGAAGCCCTCTGCTTTTCCTCCTGCGGGACTGACTCCTGGGGCAGGTGGGTGTGAAAGGGGCACCACCCCACCACCTGCTGAGGAGTTCAGAGCCCACACTACGGCACAATCACTTTTATGGGTTTGCTTTCCTTGTTTGGGACAGAACAAAGAGACATGAGGAAATTTGGATCCTTTCCCTGACTTCTCCATGTGTAGAGAAATTTCTCTCCACTGGAATCCACCTTACATCCCCTCTGCTACCCCCTGGGGCAGAAACCAGTACCCACGTGGTGGCCTGCCCCTCGCAGCCACACTCAGCTTGTGCTTCCTGCCTTCTTCTTGTCCTCAGAGAGGAATGTGTGTGAAGCTGTCCCTCCTCAACTCTGCTCTCCCCAGAGAAATTGGGGTGGGAGGAGAGAGAAGTGCTCCGGCCCAGCGATCTCTTGGTCTTCCTTCCTTCAACAAGTAAATCAGGGAGCACAAGCTGGGTGGAAGTCCTGGGAGATGTTGAATGAGAAAGCCGTAGCCCTCACAGCCATGGCACTTTATGGTTTACTAAGGCCTGGTACCCCACCCACAGTGACTCAGCTTCTTATTTTTGGTGCCAGGGGCCCAGCAGTACTGCTTAATTTTGTGGGGAAGAAACCGAGGCTCAGACAAGATTTGACTTGCACCTGAGAGCCAGGGTCAAGGGCAGAGCTGGGCCAGATCCAGACTACATGCCCTCCCACCACAGCCCAAGGCTCAGTCTGACACACTTCAGAAAAAGGATTGGTAACAGTTTTTATTCATAAAACCACATCCCATTCTAATTCGCCTTCCAGAAGGGAAAATTGATCTTAGCCTGTGGCACACTGCATTCATGTACAAGGCACAGTTTGGAAGAAGTCTGTCCCACACCAGTTGCGCCCATTGCCCAGCCCAAGTTTGTACCTGCTGGAGTGGGGTCAGTGCTTGAGGTTGAAACAGGAAGGAAATGTATCTAGGAAATGCAGTGCCCTTCCCTCTAACCCAGCTCGGGGGTGCATTTCTTATTCTTGTTTCGCTTCTGCCTGCTTTTTATTTATAGAGATTGCATTTGCCCCTTACCTGCTGGATCTTCCTGAGCCACGTACACACAAGGGCCCAGCTAGCTGCCCACCTGCCATGTGCCTCCTCCAGCCCGTCCTCTCATCCCTCTTTGCAGTGTTCTCAGCTTCACCCCTTTATCTCTGAGGTGTCTGTGCCTCATTTTCTGTCCCCCTCCTCTCCCTGGGCTTAGACCTGCCGCTGTCTCTTGCTGACTCTGACTCTCTTCTTACCCCATTCATTCTGTCTTTTCTCTGTGTGGAAGCGTGCTCTCATTCTTACCCTCCCCCTCTAGCTCTCACCCCCTGCCCTCCTTCTAGAAGGCTCTCATTCCTGCCCCCCACATCCTGGGTGTGTATTTTCCCCAGACTCCTGAGACAACTGTAGCTGACATCGTGGTGACCTCTCTTGCCAGCCCTCCCTTTACTTTACCTGGTGGCAGTGTTTGACTCTAGACCTCCTGCAGTTTCTCTGTGCCTCCCTCCCCACCTTTCCCTTGCCCTAGCCTTGCTTCTGCCCATCAGTGTCCCTGTGCCTAGCACTGGCCCCTTCTCACCTGTGGCCTTCCTGGAAGGGCTCCTCCGTGCATGGCCTGTTGCTCCCTCTGGGTGCTGGTTGTTCACGGCACACTGGTTCTGCCCTGGCTCCCCTCACCTTGCTCCCATTTGTCCAGCTGTCGTTTGGACGCTTGACCGTCCCTCAGACACTCTGAACTGACAGTCCTGGTCTTCTTCCTCCCGCCCTCTCCGTGTGTCTTCTTTGGATGAGGGTCGCACTCAGGATCCCCGGCGCCCACAGTGGCACTCCTCAGGGGCCAGGAGCTAGTACTCCTTCTCTAGCACCTGTTGAGGGGTGGTACCACTTGCACAGTTGTGCCTCCCTCACTGGGGCTAAGCTTCACGGAACTTCCTGCCCTCGGACAGGGCTGCTCGACTTCTTGCCTACGATTTGAAACATCTGGCTTGGTCCCTGTGCCTCTGTACTCCCCTCTGCTCCCCACCGTATCCAGTGCCCACACAGCAGCCAGAAAGATCTCTCTTCCAATAGCAGGTCTGCTCTGTGTAACTAGTGGGAGCTCCTCATTGCCTCAGAAGAAATCTGACCAGGGAAAGGCCACCTCAGACTATTTCTAGTCCTCAAGCCTACTCTTTGGGATCTGACTAAATGCCACTGTGGTTAGCCAAGGTGTTCTGGTTCGTCTCTCTGGGGTTTGCACATGCTGTTCCCATTTCTGGAAGGCCTTCCTCCACCCGCACAGTTCCCTTGCCCATGTCACTCCCCCATCCCTGCCTCCCCATCTCCCTGCCTCCTGTTTCAGCACTCACACAGCTGGCATTGCTGGGTTATGAGCTCTTTGGATGGATGTGGTACCTCCAGGTCTGTGGGTGCTCAAAGGGCCTGCCCAAAGCAGGTGGTGAGGAAAGGTTTATTGAATGAATTCCATGTCTTTCTGTGTTGTCCTCTAGCTGGAGATTAATGATGTGACCAGGGCCTGGGGACTAGAAGTAGACCGTGTGGAGCTAGCAGTGGAGGCTGTGCTGCAGCCACCCCAGGACGACCCAGCTGGACCCAGCCTGGACAGCACCTTGCAGCAACTAGCCCTTCACTTGCTGGGAGGGGCCATGAACTCGGTGGCGGGAGGCGTCCCATCCCCGGGGCCAGGTGAGGAGCCTGGGGAGAGGGTGGAGGTGGTACTAGATTTGTGTCCAGCATACACTTTGTACCTGCTCCCTTAACCAAGCTCCTGTGTGCAGGACACATCCTGTCCTACTATTCAGCCCACTCTGATTCTAGAGCTGACCAGAGCCAGGGCAGTGAGAAGAGTCTAGGTGTGTGCGAGTGTGGAGAGGCCCTTGGCAGCCTATGGTTGGGGGCGCGACAGTCCAGAGGGGTAGCTAGAAAGAAGGTTTGACATCTGAGGCTTAGAAACATGACTTGGAGGTTAAGACTAGAAGCCAGGGAGCAGTTTCTTGGAAGGTTAGGTGGAACAGATACCTGAAGGGATGTAAGAGGAAACAGCCACCCAAGGAGAAGAGGCCACCATGATCCTAACCTGGTCTCCACCTCCTTCCCCAATACTGTCGGCCACCCCTGTAGACACCTTGGAGACGGTGAGTGAGGTCGAACCGCCAGCCCCTCATGTCAGTGCCGGGTCCAGCCCAAAGCAACCTGTGGCCGAGGGACTGCTGACTGCCCTGCAGCCCTTCCTGTCGGAGGCCCTGGTCAGCCAAGTCGGTGCCTGCTACCAGTTCAACGTCACCCTCCCCAGTGGCACCCAGAGCATCTACTTCCTGGACCTCACCACAGGTGCAGTGTTCTCCCTCCCTCCCTTCCCACTCAGGTTGCTTGTGCCCTCCCCTAAGGCCCTTTTAGATTGTCCCTTGCTCCTGCCGAAGTGTGGGGTGATCCCATGGAAGTCAAGGGCTTGGGCACCATCTCTTGACGATGACAGGACACCATAGGCAGGGCACTGTGACCATCCACGCTCCCAGTGCCAGAGACCTCACTGCAACAGCCTCCTGTGTTCCTGGTCTGCTGAGCCTTTTTTGTGGTTTTCTCACCTGCTTCTTCCCATGGGCTCATTATAATTATCATCATGCCCTTTCACAGAAACGCAAACTGAAGCACCAAGCAGTCCCATTGCCAACGGGACTAGAATCCCCAGTGTTTGAATCTGAAGTCTTTTGTGGTGCTAGTGGCCTTGTGCATGCTACGCACAAAGTCTGCCACTGAATGACACTCCCAGCCCTTGAACCTGAACTCCTAAGGAGTACTCTGCACTCCCAATGGGGCATGCTGACCTCTACCACCCTCAATAGCTGTACCCCTACTAATACTTAATTTTCTTACCCACTACAGGGCGAGGCAGGGTAGGACATGGAGTCCCTGATGGCATCCCTGATGTGGTGGTGGAGATGGCGGAGGCCGACCTGCGGGCCCTGTTGTGCAGGGAGCTGCGGCCCCTGGGAGCCTACATGAGCGGGCGGCTGACGGTGAAGGGCGACCTGGCCGTGGCCATGAAGCTGGAGGCTGTCCTCAGGGCCCTGAAGTAGCAGCCCTTGGCTGACCATCCATTGCCTAGCCCTCCCTGGCATCAAGCCAGTGGGGCTTCTTGGAAGACGAGGCGCTGGTGTGCATTGTGGAAAGTTGAGGTCCTGAGTTCCAAGCCCAGCCAGGAGCCCCATGGAGGCTGGGAGACACGGAGGTTGGGAGAGGCTGAGTCAGGCCACCCTGCACTTCCATAGTGGTGTTCTGGATAGGCCTTGGTCCTTCCCTACCTCTAGCCCAGAGCTGGCTACACAAGAGTAGAGATGGGATGAGAGCCAGGCCACCCTTGCTCAGCTAACTACCTGACTGAAGAGGCAGGACACACACAAACAGCCTGGTGGTGGCTAGTATGGTACCCTTATGAGGGACCAAAGCATGTGGCTCTGGCTCTAAGCTCCAAAGGGACCAGAGAGGGTGGGGGAGGGAGAGGAAAGTCAGTACCCAGGAAGAGTTCACTGTAGTGGAGTTGGGCTGGGCCCACCTTCCAGATCGTGATCCAGGCCCAGCCTGACGGGAGGACACGGGACACAGCGGGCCTGCCAGTCCTGGCCCTGCTACTGAAGACGCTGTAACTCATCCCCAGCTCCGTCCTGCATGCCTGACGAGCTGGGGCCCAGGGCAGCGTGCAAGAGAGCCTGCTATTCCTGCGCTTCCTAAGAGGCCTGAAAGCCTCCAGCAAATAAATGTGTTTACAGTGTGGAGCAGAGAAGTGAAGCCTGGGCTACAGGGAAATGGAGTGGGCTGGGGGATTATAAGGCAGTGCCACCGCTGCTACCCACGTAGGGACCGAGGACTGGCTGGCCCTGGAAGTTTAAAGCTCTTCCCTCCTGAAGGGGTGGTCAGGTGCTCTCTGTACTTGTTTACTGCTGATTCGCAGGCTTGCCTGGAAAAAAAAATAGGGACATGAGTGTGCCAAAGCTGGACCTGCAAACATGAACCCGATGATGGGCCAGGTGACAGGCTCGAGTCACATCCGAGAGAGGAGGTGGGGCCACTCTCAGCTGTCCCTGGTCACTGCTTCTTCACAAGCCAAAAGGAGGGAAGCAAGCAGGCCTTGGGTCCAGCATAAACCCAGGGACCAAAGCCAAGAGTACTATGACCACTCTGGTGTTAAGAAACAGATCTTACTTTCTAGAAGGACTTGTAGGAGAGAGCAAAGCTAAATCACAAAAACCTGAGCTTCCTCCTTGATAAACAGCCCTCAGCCTGCCCTGTTACAACAGGCCGTTCCCTGGGACCCCTCCCTTCCTTGGCCTCAGCCCTCTTTCAGTTTGCCCTGTCCCTGCCCGGGTCCTGTCACTCGTGCACATCCTCCACCTGGCCTGGGCTGCTGCTCAATCCCAACAAGACAGTGCTGCTGCAGCCGTGGGGATTGGGGTTCAGCTACGGGCACTCGTGGGCTCTCTCAGAGCCTCCTCTCCTGCCCCACCAGCCACTGCTGACCCTGGGGCGTAGTGGAGCTATCCCTCTGTGTCCCTACCTGAGCACCACTCTTTTCAGTTGTTGCTGTGCCTGGTGCCCACCATCTGCTGTTGCTCCTCCCTGCTGGGAATCCCCTGAGGCTGCTGTCTACCAGGAACTCTGGGCATCACTACAGCAGTGACAGGAAGGTGGAGCTCACCATTTCTGGGAAACCCAAACTCCCATTTTCTTCATGGGTGTGAGAAGTGAAATTAGCGTTTAGGGGAAACAAACTACTCTGCATGTCTGTGTCAGTGGATCAACAGCCATTTTCACTGTCCCTCCACCCCCCACCAGGGAGCTCATCTTGTGAGTGGCCAGCAGTCCAGGAGCTACGTTCACAGGCTTAAGACCCCTGGGCTAGGAGGACTGAGCAGACCTTGCAGACTACCAAGGAGGAAGGTCAGGGCCACCTGAAGGGTGGGAGATGTCAAAGACCACTTTCTTGGCGGTATGGCCTGAGATTGTGGTTGTGTGGGCCGTGAGAAGAGGTGAGGAAGGTGCCCCGCAGAGGAGAAGCACCTTTGGGGAGTAGGTGGAAGAGGTGGGCTGGTGCCTTCAGTGTCAGAGTGTTGTGTGACGGAGATGGAACGGAAATAGCGTGTGCGCCAGAGATGCCCCTTTGCTGAACTCGACACTGCATTTTTCCTCAATAATCTTAAATTATGCTAGTTAATGTATTAGTATTATTTTGATTTTATTATTAAATGTTTATACTTTAATAGCTGATAGATTCACATAGCTCAAAAATTGAAAGGATTCATGCCGGTTGGCACAGGCCTGTAATCCCAGCATGCCAGGAGGATGAGGCAGAAGGATCATGAGCTCAGCCTGGGCAACAGTGGCTTACTGAGACTGCTGCAAAATAAAAAATAAAAAAGAGCTGGGGAATGTAGCTGGTGTGAAGGCCCTTGACGCAATCCCCAGTTACACATGTAGACAGAAGGCGTAATGCAAAAATCGCTCTTCGCTCAGAGTTCCTGCTATTTCCCTCATACCTACCTCAAACAGGCCTGTTCTTCCAGAAGGCTTTGTTACTTTCATTTTTTTTTTTTTTTGGTTATTTTAAAACAAACTATGTAAGAAAATCCAAATAGGTATTCCCTGGGTACAATGGTGTTTCATTCAGTTAAGATTATCCCTGAAAATCTTTCCATATTAGTGTACATAGATTTTCCTAATTTTCCCCCACTATTTTTATTAGTATATATATATATGCAATACATACTGTTTACAATAAATGAGTATTTTGTGCACATATATATCACATCAACTATCCCTTCCCATTTTTGACCCTCCCACACCCTCCCCATCCCTTCCCCCCAGCTCCGGCTATCACATCGAGTGGTTCTATACAATGCCTGTATTCGGTGTTTCCCAAGTCAGAGAGACTATACAGTACTTAACATATTTAATTTTCTGCATCTGAATCATTTCACTTAAATCACCACTCTTTAGCTGAGCTTCCTGTTCTTCAAATGGGCTGCAGTGGTCAAATCTTGATGCCTCTTCTCTGAGTCCAGCAGATCCCTTTATAGGGATATTTGGCAAAAGTTTTTTTTTTTTTCTTTCCTATATTTTGCTATATCTTTGTTGAGATTCTTAAACCTGGCCTCACCCACCAGCCCACATAAGAAAAGAACTACAACCATGTAATTCACAAGGCTAGTAAATACGAGAAAGAAGACAAGTTAAATTTCAAATGCCTTAGCTGAGTACTGGAAGGTACATGTTTGTACATTCAAAGGGTTGTCTTTACATCTGTCAGTTTTCTTAGAATAAACTTACATCCAAGACCTAGTAAGTGAATTGCTACAAGAAGCGAACTTAAAACTATATCACATTGCTGCATTAAATGATCTTAAGTCTATATCACATAATTAAAGTAACGTGAAGTCAAATTTAGTCATTTAAGAATTTTTAACTTTCATTACTTATTGACTCACATTTCACTGATTACTAAGATTTTGCTAGTTTTGTTTATAATTTTATCTGCCTATCCATCCATATATTCATTAATACATATTTTTAAAAGATTTTGTCAGTTCCCCATGTTGCATCTAGTTATTCCGTTTTGCAAACTATTTTACTATTACTAATAATAATGATGTGGGGAGATTTGACAGATTTTATAGAACAGCTGATACTGTTTTAGAACTATATCAATCAAATGATTTAAATACCAATCTTTTTTATTAACTTTCACTTTAGCTGTTACCTTTCCTCCATATTATTTTGGTGCTACTTATCTTTCTGCCTCTCTCAAAGAGGATAAACTCACACTCAACATTAAAGAAGTGAATTGCTACATTAAACAAGCTTAAGACTGTATCAGTTTGCTACATTAATTGAACTTAAATCTGTATCACATAAGTATAGTACAGTTAAAGCAATAGAGAAGTATGCTTAGTTATTTCAGATTTTTTAAAACTTTCATATATTGTTGACTTACATTTCACTAAATATTAACATTTTGTCCGATTTGGTTTATCCTTTTACCCATCTATTCATCCCTAATTTCATGCATGCATATTTTTAAAGATTTTATGTCAGTTGCCCATGTTGAATAGATGTTTCCTTTCCTCCATGTTTTTTCAATGCTGCTCGCTTCTCTGCTCCTCTCAAAGATTCCCCCAAGTAATTTCTGCAATGCTGGGGTAGTTGTTGCAAATTTCTTAAGGGATTCTAGGTTATAAAAATTTTTTCCTTCAATTTTCAGGGATAATTTTGCTGGCTATAACAACCTGGGTTGATACTTGCTGTCTTTTAAAGCTTAAAGGATCCTGCTCCAGGCTCTCTGGGCCTTTAAAGTTTGCCCTGAGAAATCTACAGTAATTTAAATGGGTTTGCCTTGGTAGAATAATGTCTTTTTCCTTTGCTTCTTTTAATATTCTCTTTTTATGTTGAATTTCTGAGGTTTTGATTATGATATGTCATGGTGAGTCTCATTGCTGGTTGAGGTTATTTGGTGTTCTATAAGCTTCTTGTATCTGGAAGTTAATTTCTTTTCCTAGATTAGGGAAATTTTCTTGCACTATTGCCATGAATAAATTCTTTACACCTTTGGTGCTGTCTTCTGCTCTTTCTCCCACACCCATAATTCTGAGATTGGTTCTCTTTGAATCATCCATCAGCCGGTGTATCCAGCTACTTTGCTCATTTCTAACTTCGGAGTCGTGCCTAGTTATAGCATTTGTTTCCTCAGCCTTGTCTTCACAATATCCGAGTTCTCTTTCCTTGTTGTTACATATAGTTTTCATGCTCTCAATTTCATCTAGATTTCTCTTTAGATTTTCCACTTCTCTATTAAAAATGTTCCTTCATATCTTGCATTTCCTTCATTACCTCAGCCAGCTTTTTATTTGTGGCATCAGTATGCTCAGTGAGCTTTGTCTCCACTAGGACCATTATTTGCTTAGTAAGATCATCTTTAAGCCTGCTGATCCATACTTGCATTTCTTTGAGAATATCTTGTTTGGACTGGTTGTTTGACTCATTCATTTGCTTTTTGACTTCCTTCCCTACGAGTCCCACTATTTCAGAGCCCATGACATTAGTTTCTGGGGTCTCAGTCATCTCTGCGGGTGCCCTGCTGCCCTGTCTTCCTCCCATGTTTCTGGTGTTGAGGGCTTCACTTTAGAGGCCTAGCCGAGAGGTTTCTTTGAACAGCTATGACGGTGTGTGGTGGGGAGCCACAATTATTAGTTCTGCGCTAAGAGTAGGCAGTGAGGGGGACCTGAGAGTCCAATGGCCTTTGAGGTGTCTTGTTCACTGTGGCCCCTCAGTAAAGCTCTCCCATCTGTCCTGGCTTCCCGCCCCCAGGGCGGGGCTCTCCACCCTTGGAGATGCACCCACTACACTGAGCCATCCAGGGGATCAGCAGCCTTCCCTGCCCTTTTCTCCTCTCTTTGCCTTTTGTGCCAGTTTCTTCCTAGGCACTGTTTAAGGGTGACCCCAAAAGCCCTGATGTGCTCTTCTGAGTGTTCTTTTACTCTAAAGGGTTCAGTCTTGGGCTTTTTTGTTTTTTTTTAAATGGCACCTGCTTATGTCATTGCCTATTATGGCTGCCGAGTGCTGCTTCTTGTCTGGGCTCCCGGAGGCCTTTTCTACGGGGAGCGCACATTGCGTTTCTAGTATACACTACCCATGGGCTCATTTTTTGGAGGCTGGGGCTGCCAGCTGCTGACAGTTCCCACTTCTGGATCCGAGCTTACCTCAAACTGATGTGCTGGCCTACGGGATTTCCTCCATCTATGGTCTGTGGGTGCCTGCAGCTCAGGGCAGTGCTGTTTTCCTCCACTTCCGATATGTCTTCAGGATTTCTGACCTTCCCGTGGTCTCCTGTCAGTTGTTGGGATGCTCCTTCCTCTCCTGACTCAGATTCCAGGCCCCACATGGGCTTTCTGTCTGCAGATGCCTGCGGCTCCCAGCTGTTTGCAGCTGGCATGGGGCAGCTTTGTGGGCTGTTGGGTTTTTTTTTTTTCTTTGCTTTCGATGATCCTTCGGAGTTTCTGACCTTCCCCTGGCTTCCTTTCAGTTGTTAGCATGCTCCTCTCTGTCCTGGCTACACTGAACACAAGTTTTATGACTAGATTCTTGACTTTTTAAGTGGGACGGTGAGGAGATATTGTGCAGCTCTGTTTCTTAGCCGCAATCTTGACCTGGAACTTGACTTTCCTAATTTTTAAAATTACATTCTGATTATTATTTTTATAGTACTGTTTATTATTTTTATAGTATTGAGTCTAGGGACTTCATACTGAATTATTTCCCCAGAGGTACCACTGCCAGGGATGGGGACTTCTGCTGTAGTGGCTGGCTATGGATTCCAAGTAGGGTCCTGCCAGAACAGGCAATCTTTTATTGATGACCAGAACCCAACATCTTTAAGACCAGCAGGGAGTGGCTGGTGCTTTCTTTGTGGGACCAAGCTAGAGTGTGCAGAACAGGTAGGAAACAGATTATTGACACAGCGGTTCACATCACAGACAGGAAGGCTGAGGCCCAGCAAGCCCAGAGCAAGTGTTTCCAGAGGGAAGCTTGGAAAGGTTGCAAACTCATTCCTGAATTGTGTCTCCTGGCTGTCAGCCTATGACTGCAGAAGGTGGGATTGGCTAAGAATAAAGAGAGTCTCAGATCGTGGGGCTTCTATTTGCTCTGCTAAGCCTGGACTCCAGGGCTGGGTGGGGATTGTGGGAGTGGGTCAGAGGGGGACACGATCCCTACCTCTGTGGTCCCAGATCTTCCCCACTCAGGACTGAGGTAGGGGATACCAAGTAAGGAACCAAGAAGAGAGACTAGGGAGAGGAGGAGGCTGAAGATGAATGCTCTTGTGGGCACGGAGGGACTTCCCTGTCACTCCCTGGCTTCCAGCAGAGCTCTTGGGCAGGGACTCCAGTGCTATTTTATTGGATTTCCAGAGCCTGACCCTGTGACTGTCAAAATGGGCACCAGTAATTGGTTTTAAAATCAACTCGGGGTCAGGCATGGTAGCACAGGCCTGTAATCCCAGTACTCTGGGAGACTGGGGCAGGAAGATTACAAGTTAAAACCCCAACCTGGGCAATTTAGCAACTTCGTGAGACCATGTCTCAAAACCAGAAATAAAAAGTAGGCTGGGCAAGCCAGGTGTGGTGGCATATGCCTCTAATCTCAGCACTTGAGAGACTGAGGCAGGAGGATTACAGCAAATTCAAGGCAGGCCTGGGCTGCATAGTGAGTTCAAACCAGTCTGGACTATAGAGCAAGACCCTGTCTCAAAAACTATAAAAAATTAAAAAGTAGGCTGAGGATGTAGTTCAGTGTGAGGGCCCTGGGTTCCATCCCCAGTGCTACACATACATATATATTTTTTAACTTATTGGAGTTTGGGATGTAGCTCAGTGGGTGGAACCCTGGCCTAGCATGCTGGAGGTCCTGAGTTCAATGAGATGCAGAAGTCTGTCTGTTGAGAAAAATCTTTGATTTGTTGAGAAAGATGGACAGAGAGAACAGATAGAGGGAGGGGAAGAATGGAAAAGAGGAAGAAGAAAAATAGTCTAAAAAAAAAAGTCAAGGAGACACAGACTGAGAACAAAAGTTGAGCCACAAAAGGAGAAAGGAGAGGAGAAGCGGAAGGCTGCTCCTGTGGGCGGGCAGGGTGGCGAGGTGTCCTGGGGTTGTTCTAGGTTCCCATTCAGGCTGCATCCCACCCTTGGCCTTGGGACTGAAGGAGACACAGTGGCCCTAGAGGGGCCTCGCAGCTCCTCCCTGCTTCCAGACCCTGAGGGCACCCAAATCGTTATGCCTGCTGCAGTGGCGAAAACAAAGCCTACGACTCATGCCGGAGGGCTAGAGCTGCTCGGGCGGAGAAGATGACTGCGGAGAAGCGCCCACATACGTCCCTGAGCAGCCTTCGCCCCTGGTCTTGGTCTCCGGGTTACGGAAGGGAATCCCAAAGACGCTCAGCCCGAGCTTGAGGCGCCATCTTGTGGCGTGTGCGCGATAGCTGGTTTTCTCCTAAGTGTAGCTTTGAAGAGCTAGGAAGGGGCCTGGAGGGCATTGAGCTACTGCAGGAGAGTGGAAATGGAGAGGGGGAGCCGGGTATGTTGCCCTTGCTGGCAATTCCCGTAGACTTTAACGCACACGCAAACATCCTGTAGTGCCCGGGCCCAAGAGGGCTTGGCAAGGTGAGGGAGGTGGGGGTTTGACCAGGAGAAATAGCAAGAGGCAGGTGAATGTGACCAGGAAACTCCAGATCCAGGAGCTAAATCTGTCGGATGAGGCTAATTATATCAAAGGCCACTTTAAGAGCTTCCTAGGACAATGCACCGTTTAGGTGTAAGACATGAAACATTAACATACACAATGTTTCTTCGTCAAATATAATGTATTGCTGTAAAATAACACAAAGTGATTCTTGCAAGTTCTCCCTGGAAATTATTTGGCTAAGTGGGGTTCATTTGCAGCATAATTGCCCATCACTTCTCAGCTCCCCACGAGTAATCTGCATTCTTGATGTACTCACAGAGCTTTAAAAAAAAAACCTAATCTACAAAGTGTTTTCAAGTATAATGAAATTCTCACAGACACTACGTATAATAAAGCTGAAAGAAATAATAATATTAACAATTAATGACACTTTATAGGTATTTGATGAAACGCTTATTCATTTGGGTTGTTGTACAGTTTTTTTCCATGTTAGACTCAGGTCTTTTCTAAGGATTTAGACATTTAGGTCCTTGAGAGGCTCAAGGGGTCTGGGCATGTACCTTGGAACCTACCTTACTTGCAAGATAAGTGACCCTGTTAGCACTTACTCACAGGAGAAAGATTAAGAATGTGGTTTCCAGTCATAGTGGTAGACACCTGAAATCCCAGAGACCCAGAAGGCCGAGGCAGGATGGTTAAGAGCAACTTAGCAATACTGTCTTGAAGTAGAATTTTTAAAAAGATGTGCTGGGAGTGTAGCTTATTGAAAAAGCACTGCAGGAGGCCCTGGGTTCAATTTCTAGTTATATTCTATAATGGAAAAAAAGAAAGATCTCATCCTCATATATTTTGGAAGGCTAAGTTACCAGGAGAGCGTCTGGCACGTTCTAGAATACCAGAGTCTAGTATGGCTGGAGTGGAGAGAGGTGGAGAGTGGTAGATGAGATCAGGGGATAGAGGGGATCAGCCCGTGTGGGGCCTGAATGACTGCCACGAGGAGCCTCTGCAGGGCTATGAGAAGAGGCGTGTGAGAGACCGAACAGAAGAGGGACAACATGGAATAGGGAACTCTGGCCTCTGGGGACCACCTGTCCAGGAGACCATTCCCCTCGCCTGCAAGGAACAGCCTGGGAGGCCAGCCTGCTGAGGGTCAGGATGCAGGAAGCCAGAGAGCTTCTCTAGCTATCAGCCCCATTTGGCCAGGACTTGAATAACTGACTGACTGTTTTTCTTAATTTTTGTTCTTGCCTCCAATTTAAGACCAAGCAGAGAAAACCAAGTCTGTCCTTCAAGTGTCCCTTCCTGAAAATCCCACCTTCAGCCTTTCTGTCCAACAACCTCCACTTAGGACACAGGCAGCCTCTCCTTTTTCCCACTGCAAGGCCTGTCCCCTCCTCGGTCTGCCTCTGACTCCCTGTCACAAGGCAAGGGCTGGTGATGGGCTGCCTTGCTGTGGCCAGTCATGGGTATACATCCTTTGAGAATCTCACTTGGTCCATCTTCATTTCTGCAAACAGACTTAGGCTTTTGTAAAGCTGCTCAGTTGAAAACTGAGTAGGTAAAAGCAGCCCATTAGAATAACTCAAGCAAAAGATAGTAGTGGTGTGTACCAGGTTGGTAGCAAGGCAGGAGCTGTGTTTTGGTTGTGTGTATTTCAAATTTCTTACTGTGAAATAATTTGTGAGAGACTGAAAAGAAGTCACGGGTAAGCCCCGTGCACTTGCTCCTGCCTGCACCCCTTTCAATCATGGCACTACATGAGAACCAAAAATTGACATTGGTACAATCCATAGGGTTTATGCATATTTCATTGGTTCTACATGTACCCATTTGTGTGTATTGGTGCTGTGCAACTGCAGAAAGTTATGTGCATTAAAGGAAAATGCATGGGCTGGAGGAATAGCACAGTGGCTAGAGCACTTGCCTATGATGGTGTCATTAAATTCCAGACTTGCTGATGACTAGAGTGACTCCATTTTGTGGTGCTTATGCTATTCAAGTTATATGTTTGCTGTATGAGTTAAACTTCTATAATTTCTGTAACTTCTGTTAATTCTGTTAAATATCAAGTCCTCAGGTGCTATAAAAAGCCCCTGACTTTTGTAACCTTCTAATTCTCTGCAACTCTAAAGTATTGTAACTCTCTGTACTTTTGTAATTCTGTAATTTTCCATAACCCGATTTCATAGCTGAGCCTTTAAATTGTGTGTTCATTGTATAGGTTAGCTAAGCTTCTACAACTGCAAATGGCCTTCTGTTAATCTTGGAGAAAACTGTACTCAGTAAATCCCCAGAATTGCTAAACTACCTTATTTTGCCCTTCTTAGTGTGCTTGTTTGCTCAATAGAAAATTTTTGGTGCCAACGTTGAGGCCTCAAGACCAAATCACTCCTTAATTCCTCTTTCCAGGCATGCTGGAAGTCACATATCTCCCACCAAAGATGACCACTGGGTGTCAGATTAGGATTGGCTATTTTAAGTCATGTAACAAGTCCACTGAGACAAAAAAAAAAGCTATGGTTACAATTACTTTATGGTTATTTTATGGTGATGTATTAACCTGCCCAAAATTATACCTGTTTGTCAAAATATAAAGTTTTGCTATATAGTTGTAATTATTTGCTATAAAATGATATAAAATCACTTCTTGGATGTCTTTATCAACCCTATGTTAAGTCTTCTTGCTGTTGCTCTCTCTGAAAACTCACTCAGAGTCCAGAGACAGCCTGGCAGGAGTCCATCAGCCTGGCCATAATAAAGAAACCTTACCTTGCTCCAACTGGCATGTGGTGGTCTCTTGATTTCGGGCTGTAACATGCCTAGCAAGTGCAAGGCCCTGAGTTCAATTCTCCAGTACCACATAAACTGGGCTGAGGGGTGCATGCCTATAATGTCAGCACTTGGGAGGCTGAGGTAGGAGAACTGTTGCCTGAATTCGAGGCCAGCCTAGTCTACATAATGGGTTCAAGACCAGCCTGAACTACAGAGTGAGACCTTGTCTCAAAGGGAAAAAAATAAAAATAAAATATAGGTGGTCCTTAACTTAAAATGGTTCAACTTGTGATTTTTTATGGCAATGATATAAAAATTGATGAATATTCAGTAGACACCATGTTTTGAATTTTGATCTTTTCCCACTCACTGACACATAGTTTGGTACTATCTGTCCGTGGCAGCAGGCTAAAGATGCCTGGGGAAACAATGCTGTCTTTACCCTTTACCTTGCTACTAAACCAGTGTGGCCCTTGGAGAAATTGTGTCAATTTGTTGCAACTGAGGAATGTCCAGGAAATAGTTTTCAGGTGTGTGTTGTTTCCTTGAGGGCCAGGTAGTGGGGGAGGGACGCCTAACTGGCAGCTGGAACTGAGGAAAGGAGGGAAGAAGATACACTGTTGCAGCCTCTTCAAAAAAAAAAAAAAAAAAAATGTCTGCCTTCAACCTGGGGACTTTGGCCTGCTCCTGGCTTGCTCAGTTCTTCAAGATCTTTGTAGTAGATTTGTGTGAGTCTCCTTTTTCACCTTGTTTTCTTGGACAACCATCCACAGTAGGCTGGCACTTGCTGTCCTACGTCTTGGGTTGGACTGGTGTCCTGGCACAAACCTGAGCGGCTACTGGACCCTCCAGCTCTCCCACGTGCACACAGCCAATTTGGACTATCTTTCTCTTCAAATGTGTAGGCACCCAGAATTAATTCCCTTTATCTCTACAAATTCTATTAACTCTACCTCTCTTAGAACCCTAACTAGTACAGCCATGAAGTTTAGCAGGATAGGTGTATTAAATGCACTTTTAATGTGATGACCTTTTGGACTTATGATAGGCTTACTCAGATCTAACCTCCTTGCAAGTAGAGATACACCTATGTATACTTTAGTCATTATTCACATTCTTGGCACAGAGCTCCTAAAACCATCCTAAAATTCTCAAGTCATAGGAATGTCTTTTGTTCATAGCAAGTGCCTTTCAACCATACCTCAGTTTATGCTAACAAGGTGACTATTAGGAGACCCCTAGATAACTTCAGGAAGCAGACTGATCACCAGAAGCCTAAGCTGTGATTGGGGATCAGAGCTGGCATTGACTTAAGTTGGCAATGGTCAATTATGCCACCTTAATGGAGCCTCCCATTAAAACCTCTAAACAATGAATTGGAGAACTTCAGGGCTGGTGAACACATGGAGACGCTGGGAAGGGCCATGCCTGGAGCAGGCAAGGACCACTCCCTCCCCCAGTGTGTCTTCTCCATTTGGCTGGTCATAAGTGATGCCTTCCAAATAAGGTGACAATTGCAGTAAAAGTTGTATCCTATGTTCTGTGAGGCATTCTATCCAATGACCAGACCTGAGGAGTGGGGGTCATGGGAGCCTCCATATTTGTAGTCACCTGAGTAGAAGCATAGGCAACCTGGGAACCTGGTACTTGTGACTGGCATCTGAAATGAGACAGGCTTTTGGGACTGACACATCCTGTAGAATCTGATGTTACCTCCAGGTGGCGAATATTAAAAATGAGAACCAAATTGTTGAACAATTTTTTGTTGCCTGAAAATCAGGAAATCAATTGGCCTTGAGACCAATTTATTCCAATTTATTTGGAGTTAGGGCAAAGATCATAAGGTAGCTCAATGCAGTTTTATCGCTTGTGTAGCCTGGAGTTGCCACCACAACAGTCCTGCTGGTGCCAATAGTTAATTACTTTTCACTGTCAAGTGGAAGTCCATGGTATGGGTGCACCACAGTTTATTTAACCATTCACCCTTTGAAAGACATCTGAGAATTTAATTGGGGCTACTTCAAATAAAGTTCCTACAAACACTAGTATATAAGTTCCAACAGAAAAATCAGTGTTCATTTTTTTCTGGGATAAATACAGACAGCGCAATTACAGGATCCTGTGATAAATCCATTTTTAGCTTTGAAATGAACTGGTTGTATTTTGAAGAGAGAGCAGAACATGATTATTTGGTAGATCAGATGTGGGTGTGAGAGAAAAGAGAAGGGGTGGTTAGACAAGGGGACACATTTGGAACCAGGCTTGAGCACAGTAAGAGCTTGGTAAATATCAGCCACATCAAAAGAAACAAATATGCCATGAGACACCCTAGAGGATGTTAGGAGTCACTCAAAAGACATTAAGCAGGGTTGTGGCCATAGCTCAATGGTTAAAGCACTTGCCTAGTAAGCTCAAGGCTTGGGTTTGGTTCTCCAGCACCACATAAGGTAGGCATGGTAGTTTATGCCTATAATTCTGGCACTTGGGAGGCTGAGACAGTAGCATTACCATGAGTCCAAGGCCAGCCTGGGCTCCATAGTGAGTTCAGGACCAGCCTGGACTACACAGTGAGACCCTGTCTCAAAAAAAAAAAAAAAAAGATACTTAATATATGGAAACTGCTGTGACTATCTGCTTATGTTAAAAGTGAAAGAAAGGCACCTGCTTCCTCTTAGTAAGAGGAAAGACAGAGGACAATGCCACCCTGGGAGGCTGAGGCAGAAGGATTGTAAGTTTGAGCCCAGCCTGGGCAATTTAGTAACTTGAGAAGACCATGCCTCAGAATAAAAAATATGAGCTGGGAGATGAGGAATGTAGCTCTGTGTGAAGGTTCTGGGCTTGATCCCCAGTACCACACAAGCACACACATGCGTGCGAGTGCACGCCCCCCCCCCCCCACACACACACATAGAAAGAGAGAGAGAACTTAATTCCAAATGACAAGCCCCTCCTGGAAATCAGTTGCAGGATGAGGTGTCCAGCACTTGTAATCCCAGAACTCTGGAAGACTCTGAGTGAGGAGAGTCTCAAGATTGAGGCCAGCCTGGCAATTTAATAACTTGCCAAGACCCCTTCTCAATATACAAAGAGCTAGAGATATAGCTCAATGTGAAGGCTCTCGGTTTAGTCCCAAGTATCAAGCTAAACAAAAAATGATGGAACTAGCTGCTTTGCCCTGGGCAGGAAATGTAGGGACCAGAGTGTGCCCATCCCGGGGAGCTCTTTTTCACCATCTTCATGAGATACCCAGGAGAAAGACGGGGAGACAGGACAGGCCCTTCAGTAGTGGCACACGCATAAGAGGTGACACTGTAGCCGGACAGGTGCCAAATTCCACCATGTCCTGCCAGTACACACATCCCTGAGCAGGTCATGGCCACTGTCAGCTCAGCCAACTCAGGACTCCTGGTGAGTGTTGTGGGCTTTGAAGAGCCACGGAGGGACCAGTGGAGTGCCTACACCCAGGGCTGCAAAGGGAGACGTATGAACAAAGACCCAGTGCTTCTGTGGGTAAATAAAGCAAACATCATTATGTTGTTGGAGACGAGGCAACTCCTATGTTTTTTACAGTACCCGTAGAATGACCAGCCAGGCTGGGCCACAGATTCCTTTTCATCAGAGTCAGGCCCTGAACCGAATTTTTATAGTCAGATTCTACAATACACACACAATTGTATGTAACAAACATGATATGGCTGGTGTATTTAGGACAGTACCTATTGGGGGCAGCTGGGCCTGTTTATATCCTTGTTTCAACTTCGGTTTCAGGTACATTATTTTTCTCTGTGTCACTGAGGCTATGGGTGGAGGTAGGTAGGTACTCAGTGGCTTTGGCAAGCAAGCTAATTCCCTAAGCAAAGGAAGCTGGTGAATGGCAGGGAAGACATTTTACTCTTTCACCTATATCAGACCCTCCAAAATGGAAGGCACTAGTGAGAAAGCAGGAACACTGAGACCCTGGACGCTGGCTTTGCGGAGATACGGCCAGGAGGCTGGAATAACACGCCACCAACCCCAAACACACTGACCCACATCCACAGCACCTGTACTGCTGCGTAACGGAGAGGACAGCAGCACTTTGCCACTAGGGGGCGACCAAGAGCCTCTGGCAGGCGGAAACCCTGAAAGCTTGAGAATGGAGCTGTGATCCCAGGAAAGTCTGCAGCCCAGGAAGCTCGCTTTAAATGTGAACACCTAGAGTAGGTAAAAGAAAAAAAAAAAGCATGCTAAGCAATCACTAATCAAAAGAAATCTCCGGTGTCTATATTAATGTCAGGTAAAGTGGACTTTGGAACAGACCAGACAATGCTTCTCAGAGTAAAGAAGGACAATACGTACCCATCACCAAGACAGAACAATTGACCCAAAAGGTAGCTCTGGAGAGCAGAGTCTCAGAACAGCCAGTGAAGACGACTCAATCCAGGCCTGGTGACACAGAGCTGTAATCTAAGCACTATGGGAGGATGAGGCAGGAAGATGGCAAGTTTGAGCTCAGACTGGGCAATTTAGCAAGACAGCTTAGCAAAGATAGAAGTGGGCTGGGGATATGTCTCAGTGTGAAGGCACTGGGTTCAATCCCCAATCCCCCCCCCCCACTCCTCCGCACACAAATAGTTGAACTGAACAAAGAGGCGCACATTATATTTCCTCTAATTACTGCATATACCAAGGACACAGGTAATTAGTCTGTGTAAGAGTTGCTTGAATAACACAGTGAACGAACTTAATCCAGTTGACATTTTCAGGATGCTCTCCCCATCAGTAGACACACATCCTTTTTCCATGCCTGTAGAGCTTGATCAAGAGAGACTATATTCTGGCTCATAAATTAAATCTTAACAAATTTAAATAAATTGAAATCATACAAAGTACGTTCTAACATCCATAAATCAGTAACAAAAAGAATGCTACCTGGAATATCCCCAACTAAGTTGGAAATTGAGCAACTTATTTTTAAATAACTTATGGTTCAAAGGAGAAACCAGAATAATTGGAACTATTTTAATTGGATGAAAATAAAAATTCAACCTATCAGAATTTGTAGAAGACAATTTAAAACAGTGTTTAGAGAAAATTTCACTGACCTTGTTTAGAGGAAGATATCTTAGATACATAGAAAAAGCACAATCCATAAAAGGAAAAAAAAACACTGATAAATTGGTTCTCACTAAAATTAAAAACTTCTGCAGCTCTTCAAAAAGTACTAGGAAGAAAATGAAAAGACAAACCACAGGTTGGAAGAAAATATTTGCAAAATACACAAGTGATAAAAATATCCTTATCCAGAAGAGATTAAAAAAAAAACAAAAAAACCTCTTCCAACCTCATAATAAGACAAGCCAATAAAAAATGGGCAAAGGATTTGAACAGAAACTTCATCAAAGAAGAGAGATGATGGCCAACCATCATACACACAGATGCTCAAACATTATTAGTCGTTGGGGAAATGAAAATTAAAAACCACAATGAGATACTGCTAAATACCTACCAGAATGATCTCAAAACAATGAGGCAATGTGCTGGCCAGCATGTGGAACAACAGTCCTTTTGGGAAATAATTTGACAGTTTCTCATACAGTGAAACATATGCTTAGCATCTGACTGGGTGAGCTCATTTCTAGTTGTATACCCAAGACAAATGAACGCATGCATGCCCACTAAAGAAAGACCCAAGTATGAATGTTTATAGTAGGTTTTCTTTTTTTCTGTAACTGTCTCGAAAAGGTAACAATCCAAATATATAGCTACTGGTAAATGAAAAAACAATTGTGGTATGTCCACGCAATGGAATACTACTTAGCAATAAAAAGGAAAAAACATACAGCAACTGAACATACAGAAACATGAAAGCATCCCAAAAGTATGTCAGACAAGAGAAAGACATCGTTTTCTCTGAGATACATCACCCAGGAAAGTGAGTATAATAAAAATGTGCTTTTCAAAACTGTCAAAAGAGCAAATTTCAAAAGCACCTATCTCAAAAATTGGTAAATATTTGAGAAGGCTATGTTAGATTGATTTAATTTTTCCATAAAAGATTCGTAAGTTGTACCCCATAAATATATACAACTATAATTCATCAGTTTGCAATTTAAAAATAATACTGTACCACTATGCTTTATCTCCAGCCCTTTTTATTTTGAGACAGGTTGAGTTGTCTAAGCTGGCCCCCACCTTTTGATTCTCCTGCTTCAACCTCCCAAGTAGCTGTAATCACAGGTGTGCTAACAAATAAAAATTGAAACTAAAAAACCCATCATGTTAGGTGAAAGAAGCCAGATGTAAAAGGCTGCACACGTAACGATTCCAGTCATGTGCGGTGTGGAAAAGGGCAGAGCACAAGGACAGAGAGCAGCGTCACGGCTTCCAGGGGCTCGGACTGGGGGCTCGGACTGCAATGAGGCCTGAAGGAGCTTGTAAAGATGGCAGGATGTTTCTATACCGTGATTGTTGGGTATTTATAGATTTGAATATATATGTCCAAATTCATCAAACTGTGTCCTGAAAGAAGGGTGAGTTTTGCTGTATGCAAATTTTCCTAAATATACCTGAATTATATTAAAAAAAGAAAGAAACAAGGAGTGAGTCAGAAGCGAGGTAGCCTTAGATGTTTCAAATTCAGCAAGCAGTCATGTGTCACTGAATTAAAGTCCTACGGATGGTGGGCTCTGCTAACCACTGTTCTGGGGAGAAGTGAGCCTTGAGCGACAGGCTGGTCCCTGAGTGCAATAGCAATCTCTTCTCCCTGGAGAAGCTCCTTGGGCTTCTGGGATCCCAGCAGAGGACAGAGTGGCCAGCTGGATTAAGTCTCTTGGGCCCAGGGTTTGGTTGTCTAACATTCCATGGCACTGTACCCAAAATTTGAGAATGTGCATTTTGGTACAACAAAGAGAGACTTTATTGGGACTCCTTTTTCTTTTCTTCTTTCCTTCCTTCTTTTCTTTCTTTCTTCCTTTTTATTTATTTATTTATTTATTTATTTATTTATTTATTTTTAAGACACAGTCTTGCTATGAACCCCAGGCTGGCCCTGAACTCCTGGGCTCCAATAATCCTCCTGCTTCAGCCTCCTGAATAGCTGGGCTAAAAGTGTGTGTCACTTCACGGAGATAAATGGACTTGATTTTCTTAATTTTTAGTCCTGCTGGGAGAGAACAGAAAAGGTAAACTACTAAAAAAAAGTCTAAAACCCTTAAGAAATTCTCCTAAAGGAAGAGAAATGTCAAATTATCAAGCTAACAGGATATTCTGGCTAACCACAAACTGCCGGCAAGCAGCAGTGATCCAAGTGGTGATCTTTTCGTATAGTATTTTTGCAAGCTTTGCGCATTGGTCTCATGTTTCTCTCTGCCTGTCTCTGCTTCCCGAGACAGGTACTTAGGACCACACAGAGTGATGTTGTTAGGCGGTCATGGTGGCGCATGCCTGTAACCCCAGCACTGTGGGAGGACTGCAACTTTGAGCTCAGCCTGAGCAGCTAGACAACTGAGTGAGACAAACTCTGTCTCAACATAAAAAACTTTAAAAGGACTACAGTGGAAACTCCGCTTGACGGCCTTGAGTTCAAAGCCCAGCAAGGAGAGGACAGTGGATACTGTCTCCAAATCGCTGTCCCAGATAGGGCTCTTGGTTTTACCCTAGCACAGATCTGAGGTTCAGGAGGGACTGCTGAAGGCCACCTGCATAGATGACTCAGTGCTACAGGATTGTACTCGCTGACCTTTTACCTGGACTTTTCTATTTGCAGCCAGGAGTAAGGCTGGTCTGTGACCATCACTGTGAAGGTGGGTGGGCCAGGATGGCTGCCATCATCAGGTTTAGTGTCAGAATTATGTTAGCTTCACTAAATCTATTCAGAAGCATAAAATCAATTCAGTGTTTTCCCCACATGCTCTGGAAGATTTGAATAATGGAAAATTACCTGTTCTTCCTGTTTGAAAGAACTCATACTAAAACTTTCTAGGTTTGATGTCTTTCTCAGACATGACAGCTTTTAAAAATACCTTCTGTGGTAATTGGTTATTTAATGTTTTTTGCTTCTTGGGTGGATTTTGGCAATTTATAAATATTTTCCTAGAAAAATGTTATTTAGTGAAACACTCCAATTTATAAACATGCACGAGTCTCTTAGATTTCAAAAGTCATCCCACTGAGTGTTAATATTCTTTTTATTTTTTCTCAGATGGGGTCTCACTCTAGTCCAGGCTGGTCCTGAACTCACGATGTGGTCCAGGCTGGCCTCAAACTCATGGCAATCCTCCTGCCTCAGCCTCCCAAGTTCTGTGCTTACAGGGGTGTGCCACCATGCCCAGTTTATGTGGTACTGGGGAACTGAACCCAGGGCCTTGTGCTTGCCAGGCATGTGCTTTAACTGCTGAGCTACACCCGCAGCCCTAATATTCATTTTTTACACCCATAGTTTGTATTACTGTGCTTGGTCTATGCTCATTTGCCCCTGTCCCCTCCTGGAAAGAACAATGTAAGTATGAATTATGCTACTTGTAGGAGGCATTTGCCTCCCCTCCACTTTTTTTTGACTGGGGTTGAACCCAAGGCCTTTGCACTGAACTACTCCTCCAGCCTTTGTTTTGCTTTTTATTCTGAGATAAGGATCTTGCAAAGTTGCTCATGCTGGCCTTGAACTTGTGGCCCACCTGCCTCTGCCTCTCGAGGTGCTGTGATTACAGGCCTGTAATCATGCTTGGTCCCATCCACCTTTTGAGCAGCCTTTTTCAAGTGTCTCTTGCCTTGGCCATGCTAGTGAGCTGGGGGAGGAAAGGGCTAATGACAGGCCAAGTTATCTGTCCAAGTACAAGAATGTGCTTTTTGTCTCGTCCTAGATGTCTTTGAGGATTTGGAGGAAGTCATACCCCTGACTCCAGACAAGTGCCTGAGTCCTGGCTCTCCTAATCACTGGTTGAAGGAAGCCAGGGTAAGTCACATAACCTATTTGAGCCGCAGTTTGCCCATCTGCAAAACGGAAATAACAGTACCTCTCTTCAAAAGTCTCTGTGAGGATTCCAGGAGTTAACTCTCGCATGGCATTTAGGGCAGAGCTTGGCGCTGGCTGAGTTTGAGAACTCAGCTGTTATCACCACCGTATTCCTCTGCTGGGTCTTTTGTCCTCCTTATCCATAGAAGATCCTTGTGCCAATGACCAGAATCCAAAGTGGCTTCTGGGACCAAAGGCACGTGATGGGGTTGGAAGGTTTTCCAGAGGGGAGGAGGCAAGGAATGAGTACTAGGAGGGGATGAAGGCAGAGAAAAGAGAGTCCCCTGCCTGGCAAGGTGGCTGCTGGGGCTCTGCTGGCAGCAAGGAGGGTGTCTCGCTTCTGGTAATGCTCTGGGGAGGTGGGACCCTCGAGGGACAGGGCTATGCAGGGTCCTTGTCTCCAGGCTTTGCAGAAAACAGGGACACTACCCTTGGAGGTTCTGCCCACGGAGACTGTGGATTGCCCACCTCCCCACCCCTCGCCTGTGTCATGACCTTCAAGTAGGAATAAGGTGACTCAGGACGTTGAATTTCCCACCAGCTAGCTAGAGGGCTCCATAATCAATTAAATTGGATTATGAAAACCTTTTTTTTTTTTTTCCTGGGGATTGAACCCAGGGCCTTCACATTGAGCTACATCCCAGCCCTATTTTTCATTTTTTATTTTTGAGGCCGAGTCAAAATACTAAATCATTAAATTGCCCAGGCTGGGCTTGAACTTGCAATCCTCCTACCTCAGCCACCCAGAGTGTTGGGATTACACGCTTGTACTACCATGTCCTCCTTGAAAAACTTTTTTTTTTTTTAAAGCTATCTCATGAGCTGGGCGTGTAGATCATCAGTTAAAATGCTGATCTACACAAGTGGAGAGCGGTGGTGCACGCCCGTAATCCCAGTATGCAGGAGGCTGTGGCAGGAGGATTGCTGTGTGTTGGAGGCCAGCCTGGGCTATATAGTAAGTTCAGGGCCAGCTTGGGCTACAGGGCAAGACCCTGTCTCAGAAACAAGGAAAAGCCAGCCAGCCGAACAAAAAGCTATTGTTCGTACCCAGGGTCAATGGGGTCCCAATTCCACCCCTGGTCCTCTGCTTTCCATGTGCTGAGTTTGTTGTTCTGGAAGTTTCTCATTATTCTCAGAAAGTTCTGCTCTGTCTGTCAGGGTGTTGTGAGCAGCCTGGGGTCCTGGGAACTGGTGGCTGTCCTGATCTTCATGCTCAGGCCTCAGTTAGCCTCCAGGGGCGTGGGCAGTACCTCCCATGCTCCCTGGACAGTGGTGCCAACCTGGCCAAGGCTGCCCATAGGCACTGCCTGCATGACTCAGTCTGGGGATGTAGGAAGGTATGTGGCCACTTTCCAGCACACACTGTGATTGTGTGTGCCCCCATTGCAGCTGTGTAGGGGCCTGAGTAGAGGGCCATCCCTGTGAGTGACCAGGGCTCAGAGGTAACATGTGGGTGTCCAGTGGGGTCTTGATTTTTATTGCCTTGGCTATAAAGGGGAGGACATGCCTGGCAGGAGCTAAGAAGTAGACTCTCTATCCACCAAGGCTAGAAGGTGGATATTGCCAGTCTCCCTCTGGAAGCGCCAAGGGAGGCTCAGCTAATGCCAGCTGGCCCAAGGGGCAGGCGTCGGGAGTGAGTCACGCCCGTGGGCCAGTTTGGAGTGCTGTGGAACCAAGTGGAGACGCTTGGGGTAAGGAGCTGAGGCCCTGGGCCTCTCTCCTGGCAGAATGAAATTTTGGAGGCTTTACTTTCAAAGCATCTGTGGACTTTCTCACAGGTTCCTCAGAACTGGCCAAGCAGCCTAGTGAAATGCCTGTTAGGAGGCATTCTGAGGATTGAGAAGTCCTTTGTCCAGCAGTGTCAGACAGGACAGAAGACCAGCCCAGCAATTCATGTCTTGGTTACCAGATGTCTCCTTACTGCTTCTCACCACAGGCATGCTGTCTGTGAAGGGAAAGGCAGGACAGACGATTCTTCAGCTTGGAGCCACAGGGAACGGGGCCACCACTTTGGGTTGGGGGCACATCCTGGAGCTCCAGGCATCTGGGGTGTGGCAAGGCAGCCAACTGCTCAATGCTTGAGGCATTCAGGCCTGAGCTGTCCCATCATTCTGGCTTTCACAGTTCTCCTGCCCTGCTCAGGGCAGCTGGGTGTCCTCTGAAGGTCCCAGGTGCAGCTTATGGTTTGGGGTCTGTTACCAGTTCAGCAACTCTCTCAGCATCCCCTGATCTAGGTGATGTCCCAGACCGGGCCAGGCTGCAGCCCCAACACTTTCTCCACTGGCTGCTTCACCGTGAGTCCAGAAGTGTCCCCTGCCTGCCTCTCTCCCTAGTTTTTCCTTCCCTCACTCTCCTGATTTCCCTCTATCTTTCCCTCTCTTCTTTTTTTCCCTGCTCCTTTTCTGTTAGATAAGGAATAGCACTGGGGTCCAAGGAGTCCCATCTCCTCAAGAGACAGGCGGGAGACAGAAGCCCACGGTGTCACCGGCCTAGGTCTGAAGAGGCTTCCCAATTTGCCCCGTGGAGTAGACGCCTTAGGTCTCGTCACAGACAACCATTTTAGGATGCATCAGTCTGAGCATAAGCAGATTTATTCGGCAAGTTACATAGGAAGAGAAAAGCTAGACATGGCGGACACTGTAATCCCAGCCCTGGGAGTCTGAGGTCAGGGGGTCACAAGTTTGAGGCCAGCCTGGGCAACTCTACTCCCTCCCTCAAAAAAAGTAAGAAGAAATAGGAAAAAGACTTCAGCTTGAGGGCTGAAAGGGGCATAGCCCTGGCAAAGATGATCAGACTAGCCCATTGGATTAGCCAGGTGGGCTAGGGTTGGATTCTTCTTTATCTCAGTTTTGGCTTGTAAGTGGCTCCACGAGAAGTCCTTATTTCTTGAGGTGGCAATCCAAGGTGACCTTATGTATAAAACAAGACCGGGACACTTCTGGGTGTCATTGGTATTTGAAGAATCCTGTGCCTTTCTTATGGTGGAGTCCTCAGTTTTAAAAGGAGATGAGATATAGGCTAGGCAAACCTAGGATTCGGCGACTGGGTTTTGCCCACCGTTGGAGACACTCCCTAAATGATTAACATGTCTGTGTGCAGAGCTGAGCAGGAGCCGACCAGAGCCTCAGAGTGACGGAAGAGACCAACACAAAACCAAAGTTGAGCCTTTGTTCTGCTTCTGGCTATTGACTGGGCATCTATGCCTTGGTTCCAGCTCCTCACCTCCAGCTCCCGGCTGTGCTAACTGTTGTCACTGGCCTGCTGGGAGCAGGAAGGTTGCCCAGGTCCCAGTTGTGATGCGTTCTATCCATGCTAATTGTCCAGCCCAGGGGGAGGTGCAGGGGACCCACTGAACCTTGAGGAGTTCCAACAAGCAGTGTGGGGAGAGGACGGGAGGGATGCTGGGCAGGTGACCTCCAGGTCCTTTGCAGCCCAGGTTGAGGCTGCACATTTGTGGCCAGATATGCTGACAGAGAACCTCTCAGTGTTTGGAGCTCAAAGAGAGGTGCCAGGTTAGCAGTAGAGATGGCCCTGTGCGCCCTTTGTGTCCCTGGCCCAGATGGGCTTAGGTGACCCCTCTCACTCCCATATTTGCTCACAGAGGGTGGGGGTAGGAAGGCCCCAGGTGAGGCTACACAAGGAGACAGACAGTAGGCTAAGAAGGCCTTCAAGGAATTGGGGTTTAAGCTGCCCTCACTGTGTGGTTGAGGAGACGGATGGGAGAGGGAGGGGCCCCAGGGGCCTGCATCAAGTTGCCTAGCCTCTTGTGGACAGTTCTCTTTCAGGGCCTGGTGGGAGAAGGGGTCCAGGTGATCCATCTCTCACCAGGTGAGCATTGAAGAGGGGCCAGAGCCAGGTAACAGCAGGGCCATAGCAGAGCAGGCTATTACTCCCTGCAGAGCACAGTCAGAAACAAACCTCAAAAAGCTGAGACAGAAGTAGTCGAGAGAGAAGTGTCCTCTCTCCCCAGCTCTGTGCCAAGCCCACTGCAGCCTGGAAAGCTCTTTTCTTCCCACCCCCAGGGTAGAGACCTGCTCCTGTCCTCAAGTGGGAAAAGGCCGCCTTCCCTTTCCAGAGGGTCTTGCCCGCCAGGGCAGTGGACTGAGGCAGGCCCACTGGGAGGGGCGAGGCTACCCCACTGTGAATCTTGGCTGTCTTTTCTCTCTCTAGGTAGATGTCTTCTTTTTCAGCCCCCCAATTGAAAGACTTCATCTTAGGGATTTCTTCTAGCACCTGGGTCTGGTCTAGGTGTCCCTGTGGGCCCGCCAGGGAACATACACCAGACCCTGGGACCTGAGGTCCAGTCTGAGGGTTTGCGTGCTCAAGTGAAAGTGGAGTCTGGGAATCTCCAGCTGTTTTGTGTGTGGAAAGTGTCTCCCTTTCCTCCCTTTCATCCTGTCCTGTGTTTCTCAGCCTGAGCCCCTTTGAGTATCTGTTGAGGGCTCAGATCGTCTCGTCCAGAAAATTGCTCCCACCTGGTATTCGGCCCTGACTGAGGATTCATCACTGTCTGTCTTAAATTCTCCTTTGGCCCCCACTGGTACCCGTTCCAGGCCTTGGTTTCCGGTTCTAAGATTTGGGAGTATCTAACTACGCCCTGTAGGGTCTTTCCAACAGTCTAAAGTCGGGTAACCGTCAGACCCCTCTCCTGCTCATTCCTGTGTGCACCTGGAAAGACAAGGGCTGCGGCTGCAACGAGACAGCACCTCTGAAGCATGTGTGCAGTGTAGAATGCCGACCTGGATCACAGGCTTGGCGGGAGCTCCTGGCTCAGACCCAGATGGAAAGTGGCAGGCCACAGCACCTACCCTGTGCCAGGAAAGAGCTGAATCCTGTCAGGACTAAGTGAGGGAGACAAGAAGGGGCTGCTGCCATGTCCCACTCCACACTGCTGCCTGGGTGGATAAGGGCCCAAGGGTGCCAGTGGGCTGGGCCAGGACCTGTGTGAAAGTACAGTACAGCATGGCTCCCAGAATTGCTCCCTGCCACCCCATCAGAAGACTTCAGTGCTACCAGGGAGCCTGAGGCAAGGACGACATCAGAGGTCAAGGTGGGGCTAATCTCCCTGGAGGATCTGGGTCCACATGGGCCGAGCTAAGGGGTGAGTGCTCACCTCAGCTCTCTGTGTCGGCAGATGCACCAGGCAGGACAGCCAGGATGGGAGCATGCCCATTTTATTCACAGGAAAACCAGGGCCCAGAGGTGTTGCAAGCCTGGCCCAAAGTCATATATCCAGGAGGATGAGCCTGGATCCCAGATCCCCGATTCCTGGACCACATCATCAGCTGGGCAAGAGTAAGGGAGCAGGTGAGTGACTGCTGGTTGAGTGGCTTGGCGACAGCAGCCGTGGTCTGGCCAGCGGGATTATGAGGAGTCAGCCTCAGAAGGGAGAATGGGCTGAAGGCGTGCAAGTGCAAGCTGGGGCCAGGGGGCTGGGGCAGCCCCCACCTGCCAGGACCTTACTAGTGGGAAGGGTTCCTCTCCCCAGGAACTAGCCTTTGCCTCAGATTAAACCCCACAGGGTTTCTACAGGCGTTTGATCTGTTTGAGGCCACTGTGCACATGCCTGGGCGATGTCCATCCTTCCCACATTTTCCCGGAGAAGCATGAAGCCTGAGGATGTTCCCTGAGGCCAACCCAATCCCACCAACAGGTCACATACAGAGCCTCAGAGTAGAAAAACCTTGTTTTATTCAGCCTGGACCTAGGCATCTTGCTTTGTGGGATGGCCGAAATAGAAAAAATAAAAATGAACAATCAGCAAAACGATGTTGTAGAGAAAAGTTAGGTACAAAATGGGGCCTGGCATCCGGAATCCCTGTGGTTTTGGTCCATGTTCTCTCCCTGAGGCTGGCAGGGAGGGATGCCCCGGCGTCCAGTTGCCCTGGCCTATGGGTTGTGGGGCTGGGTCCTGGGCAGGAGGCTGCCTGGGGAGCAGGGCCTGCTTTGGAAGGGGAGAGATGGGTCATCTGTCCCTCTTCGAGATCAAGATCTAAAGAAAGAAAGACAAAACAGATCAGTGGTGTTATAAGGTGGGGGTCCCCCGGTCTCCCCAGCTGGGATACAGCCCAGATCCCTCTGGAAAAGAAGGCACAGGTCCTATCTCCCTCAGGAATTTAAGCTCAGGGTGAAGGAGCTTAGCCCCTCAGCCCAGCTCCAAAAAGAGGGATTTCATGAGCTCCCACCCACGCACTCAGGGCACGGTCTCAGCACGCCTCCACCCCATGCCCTGAATCCTAGATTTGTTTTCTAGACTGTTAGCAGAACTGCTACTGTCTGGAAATACTTTTCTGCTTGTTTTTTCTAACTTAGATTTTTTTTTTTTAAGCCTCTTTTTTTCCCTCTTCAGAAACATGATGGAAACCCACAGGCGTCAGTCCCGTGGCCTTTCTGGGAACGGTCCGTCCAGCTTCCTGTGCACGCTGGCCCAGCCGCCTGCCTGTGGTCAGGGTCACGGGGACGCTCTAATAAGACCTGGGCCTTTCCAAGCCCTTATGTAAAGAGGTCTCGGAAGGAAGGACCTTGGCCTCCTCTGCAGCCCGCAGGCCTCAAGGGGAGCGGGAGGGAGATGGCTGCTTCTCTGTTTCTGAGGGACCCTGTAGTGCTCGGGTGCCCCTGGGACACGGGGCCCTGTCCTGGTGCCCCCTTCACAGCAGCACATGGGGGCTGAAGGGGAATGCAGGCTGCTAGGTTCCTTTTTCCCTCAGCAGCATCTTGTTTCCTGCATGCCCCTTCTCTTTCTTTTTTCCTTCCTTCCATCCATCCATTCCTCTTTTCTTCCTCCTCCTTCCCTCCACTTGTATCCCCCAAACCCTGTACCACACAGGATGCTGAATGGCTGACTGAGGTAGGTCTTATGGAATGGAAACTTAGGTCAGCAAAAGAGTCAAACTGTCCATGCTGGGGGACAGACTGTCATTTCAAATACCCTCTGTGTCCTGGGTAATTGTGAGTTGATACTACCCATGAGGAACCTCATCTGTATTAAAGTAGCTGCTGTTGTTCCCATTTTTAATATTCAATGGCATGGGGTGTGTGCTGGGGTGGAGTTATGAATCAACAGTTAGATTAGTATAGAGGCCATGAATGAAAAAGCTGTCTCTGCATGAGACCCTACCTACGAAACACACACTGAGTTCTGACCCTGACATTCACTGGCCCACAGGCTTAACCTCTCAGGCCTACCATCTATTACTGAGCAGACTGCTAAGTATTGCAGCTTGTTGTAGAAATGTGGCACTTACTTACGCTTTGGGGAAGAGATGCCTCTCTGGGCCCTGCAATCTACCATCTGTCCCCAGCTGATGGACTAAAACTCTAGGACTATATTTTTGTCTTGATGGAAAAAGTTTTGCTCTGATCTAATCAAACATTTAAAATTCACAAGAAGGGAGTGGGGTGAGCTTGTAAGCAGGGGGTCCTCCTGCCAAGTAGTCACGTGGGGCATCAGGAGAGGGACTGAGGACAGCCAGCTTAGGATAGCAGGAGCTAAGGACCCTGCTTGGCAGCTGTAGGCTAAAAGCCTGGGCCCAGATTTTCTTGACTTTTACCACATAGTAGGATGATGGGGACCTAGAGAGCAGCAGTGGCTCATTCCAACCTTAACGGCTTCTAATCTGGGATTGTTTATTTCAACCCACTTGATATGGACACTAACGATCACAGCTGCTGCTCATTGCCCGCCACTGTGCTGGGATCTGAACACGCAGACATTAGGCCTGTAAGTCCTCATCCTAGGCCTATGTGAGAAGCACCTGTTTACCATTAAGAAAAGTAGCTCCAAGAGGTAAAATGAATTGTCAAGTGTTACACAGCAAGAAAGTGACAGAATTAGGACCTCAGAGCCCATGAACTTGCACTCTGACCTCTGCTGGCTTCCATGTGGGAACCCTTAGGGAGCCAAAGATCAGGCCCCAGGTCAACACCCTGAATCCTGGTCCTGCTGTGAACCCTGAGCTTGGGTTGACATGGACAGACCCTTCCTGCTGGACCCAGGTGCAGCCATGTTGGGCCATCATAGGGACCCTAAGTACAGGTGCCTTAGGCATTTCAGGTGATCCAGACAGGAAAGGGCCTCGGGCAGGAAGAGAGGGACGGGTGTGGCAAGCACGTACTGGACAATTTTGCAGTTTGTTGTAGAAACGTAGCGACCTGTGTAGTGGATGTTGCATCTCACAACATTGTTGGTGAAGTCAGATTCCAGGACAATATACTTTGGGTTCACGTGCACCTGGAGAAAAGGAACACGGGGGTGAGGTCAGGAAGGCTGCACTGTACTTTGCCACCAGGATGGTTACAGAAAGGGAGACAGACAGACACAGAAGTGACAGACAGGAAGTCAAGGAGATAGAGAAAGGCTATATGAGGCCAGAAGACTTGGAGACAGAGTCAAACAGAGGGAAAGAAAGAGAGACAGACAGACAGACAGACAGAGCAGAGCAGAGCAGACATTAGGCCTGTAAGTACTCAGAAGGGTATCGAGGTCAGGAAGGTCACATCCCCCTCAAGAGAAAGCTGTAAAGAAGGGGTCAGAAGGGAGCAAGCACCCAGTCTGCTTGACTCCCGGGCTTACGGCCCCCACCGCACAGCCCTATCCAAGTGACCTATCAAAGGCCTGTCTAGTGTCAAGTGGAGCCCAAGGCACATGACATTTACTGAGATGATGGCTCACAGACTACCTGGACTTTTTGTCTGGAAAGGAGCTACTCGGACACCGTGCTGAGAAATGAGATGAGTTGGATGGGGACAAGCGTCATTTGCACAGGATCTAAGAATTAGACAGTGATGTTACTTTTGAATCCCAGTGTGCTCCTTGTGAGCAGGACTTGTGTTGCTGTACGGAGTGCCTACAGTTTGGAGAGGCTTCACTCATGTTTGATACACAGCTGATGATGGACTGAGGAGAATACATTTGACAATCAGGCCCAGGGGAGGTGGGTCAGGGCTTGGAAACAGAGCCCCAGAGGGGATCTGAAAGCAGCCTCCACCAGCCTGTCTTTCTGCAGGGAAAGCTGCCTCCTACAAGCCCAGTTCCCCTGCCAACCTGGACGGACCTGCACATGGGGAGTCCACGTGAACCACAGAGTGGTGCCCAACCTCACTTTGTCCTGGCCCAAAGGAGGCAGAGATGTGGCTTCCCCAGAGGAGGCCATGCTGTGGCCCCACACAGTTGGCACAGATATGTCAAGGTGGGATATGTATCATTAATATGCTTTTCTACCTGTCTCTCCACAAAGACAAGGGGTAACAGGTGTGGGAATGTGGCTCCATGGACAAGCAGGGGTTCCTACAGGAAGAGACTCTGGCCCACAGGGGCTTTTCAGGGTGCCTGTAAGGAGCAGCGGCTTCTCTGCTCTCTCTCTCCCAGGTGGTACAAAGCCTGTCCTGCTATCAGATTGGGCCATGTGGCTCCCTGTCTCCTTTCTCTCTGGTCCTTAGTCTCTTAGGTAAGTTGATACCACCACATCCCCTGGCATCCTAACAGCTAGCTGAAGGGTCCTTGGGGTCTTTTGGGGAAAGAGCAGTATCTGTGTGACATCTGCACAGTCAGGCAGGAAGCATGCAGCCTTGGGGGATGCCCAAGATGGTGGCCTGCTCAGCAGCTGGAGAGGCAGAACATGCCTGTCTTTCAAAAGCGAAGGACAATGAGCACGATCACCAGGCTGGAGGGAACGTTCCAGATCATGAGGCCCACCTTGAGGATGTAGTTTCCAGGCTGCACGTCGGTTATGTCAATCCACTGGCAGTCGATGTCTGCATTGTAGGTGTCATAGCAGCCTGGGCTCAGGCCCTGGGCAAATGCACAAGAGCAGAGGTCAGGTGCTGCATGTTCACAGTCACCCTTGCCGCTAGCCACAGTCTTAGTTCTTCCTCTGTGCTTCCCCCCAGAGCCTGGCTCAGCGCGGTCTATGCCTTCCCAAGGCCACAGGATGGAGGGACCAGACCAAAAACAGAGCTACAGAAGCCAGAGGGAAAGATGAGACGGAGGGATGAGGAATGCTTGGCAGAGTAGGTGGAGAAATGGATGAAAAGACAGACATGGCAGATGAACAGACCGTCGCCGTGTGGAGGTTCTGACAGAGTCATGGACTGAGGTAGACAGGCAAGTGGGATGTCATGTTATCAGACTCTGTGGTAGTACTGTTTTCTCTCCAAGACCGCTTGGGGAAAGGGCCTGGGCAGGGAAGGTGCAGCTGTTCCAGGGTCCTGTGGTGGCCTCGGGCCTGGAGGAGACTCTCACTGGGACTAGAATGAGGGGTCACTCAGCTATGGCATTAGCTGGTCCTCAGTGTGGCTGGCCAACTCCTCCCCCACGTCCCAGGATGGGCCAGTCCCCACGTTCCTATGCCCCAACTTTGCCACTCTGGCCCAACCTGTGTGTGAGAGGTGCATGCATAGCGCTTGAGGTTGCCAAAGTCACAGGTGCTGTCTTCTAGGCAGAAGCTGGCTTTGTGGCCCTCGGCCACCTTCTTGCCTGTGGCTGCATCCAGTAGGTCGTAGTGGCTGAACTCATCCATGCTGTGGTAATGTCTAGGCAGAAGGAAAGAGAAAGGGTAAGAGAAGGGCCTCACCTGGAGTCTCCCACATCCTGTCCATCTCCTGAGATGGGCCCAATGGCTGGTACAACCTCTAACCCAGCCTGGACTTTTCTGCCCCGTGTCCCTCAGGTACTATCTCTGGGTGTTCTTCACCTACCTATGTGACTCTGCAGAACCCCTCAGAATTCCTCACTCCTTTTTGGAACTTACACCTGTTCTGACCTGGAAGGTCCTGCACTTTAGGCATTCCATTCCTCACTAAGGCCAATTATTCAACGGTCACAGAGAAACACTGGCCACTGATCCTTGGCAGGTCGCACTCCCACATCTCCCAGAGGGTAAACGGGGGGAGGGAGTTGGGGCATCAAGGCCCTTACCCTAGAGGAAGAAGGGGGGGAGGCTGGGCCGAGGCCCCACTCACTGGTGGCAGCTGTGCCACTCCCATGTGTGCCGAGGCCGATTGGGGAGGAAGTCCGCTGTGCCCTGGTTCTTCACGCGCTGGGGGAAGCGCAGTAGCACCCGCAAGTCATAGTCGGTAGCCTCGGGGGCATAGGCTGTGCTGTGGAGATAGGTGGGGAGACCATCGTAGAAGTGAGGTACACTGACACCGGCACCTAGAATGGCTGCATCAGGCCCAGCGTCTGGCCACTAGGCCTCCCTCCGGCCCCAAAGACCTTGATATCTGCCCTGTACCAGATCAAGCTTCAGTGCTTTCTGCTCTCCTATCCCCTTGAGGACCTGTTCTTCTCTCTTTCTGCCCTCCACTGCGTGGCCACCAGCTGCCATCAAGTCTCTGAGGTGACATCAGGCCTCTCAAGGTCCCTGATGTCTGCAGCTGACTCAGCTGGAGACAGCCTCTGGATGGTGGGTCATATAAAAGTTAGTGGAAGGTCATTTAAAAACAAAGAGCCCTACCTAGGAGACTCTGAGAAGTCCTCTCTCTCTGGACAGACCCCTAATTGACGACCAAGGGCTGGAAAAACAGGCCGAGTTCCTCTGGCCAAAGCCTATTCACTCTCTTGGTTCGCCGAGCCTTTCTGCTTCCCACATATGTGAGGTTCTGCTCTTCCCTCTTTCCCCAGTTCATCCTTTTACCTATGCTGTTGGCCAGAACTCCAAACTTCACCTAAGTCCCCTCCTACAGGAAATCTGCCCTGATTTAGAGGAACCTGGTCTGCCTGCAAGCCTCATGGTGCTGCCTGTTTCATGACTGGATGTTGCACACTCCCTGTGCTGGTGCAGGAGTGACCAGGCCAACTCTCCCTGCTGGTGTGGCTTCAGGGCCAGCAACGTGCTCTGTCTCCCCAAGAAATGGGGTTTGCTGTCAAATGCCTGCTTACAAGTCTCTTGCTGCCCTAGTTCTCAACCAAGGCAGATCTGGTGGGAAGAGAAAAAGAGAGAGGCAGTAGGGAGAGAACACATACATGCGCGCGCGCACACACACACACAGAGCAGCAGGAACAGGAGGGCTGGCTGCTGCTCCCCCTCTTCAGCTGACCACAGACAGCTGTCCTGGCCGGTCTCAGGGCCGCTTCCCTGGCTTTCATGAAGGTCTGGCTTACAAGGCCAGAGGCAAGAGGTGGCCAGTTGTGGGGATTAGCTCTCTCTGAGAGTATGTCTGGAGAGCAGGCGGCGCAGGCTTCTGTCTGCCAGGACCTAAGGCCTCAGCCTTGTGTGGGGGAGGCTTGGAATCCGTCTGTGTCTGGGTTGAAACAAAACATCCTCCTTCCCTCTGTTTGGTTAAATCCTGCCTTTCTTTTCGGCTCCGCATACCGTGGGAAACGGTCAGGGTCTGGGTTCTAGGCCCAGCTTGGCCCCAAACTCACGGCAAGACTTGGAGCACACCCCACCTCTGGTCTGGGTTCTGCCTGCAGCGTGACCTGGCCCGGATCTCTGCCGCCCACACTTAAGACGCTCTTGCAGCATTTTACTGGATCTGGGTGTCTCCGCCCTGCAGACGCCTCCCTCCTTGACCTGGCTCAGCTCCAGCCTGGGAACCTCATGCTCTGGCTCTCACCCTGTTCCTGCTGCTCGGTTCTGCCACTGGGGCACGGGCGGGGGGAGGGCACCCCTGCGCCTAGACTAGGACATCCTCCAGGATGAGGGCAGGTTTCTCCTCCTCCCCCATCTGGGAGCTCATGCAGGGATAGTTCGGCTTTGATTAACGCTCTTCAGAAATGGACAAATTGTCACTAAGGTTGTGAGTTCCTCATTGCTAGAAAAATGACAGCAGCATGCTCTCTTCCCAAGGACAGCAGGCACAAGATGAGACCTGAAGGGGCAAGTGACTTAGTGGCCCTTGCGTGTGGTCCCCAGACCAGGACCAGTGTGCAGACTGTTGGCAGACCGTGATGACAGAAGGAACTTGTACCAGGCTATAAATCAACTATGCCTCTCATCACTCTGATCCACTCATCTGACACTTTCACATCTTTTTGCTTTTCTTTCATTCTTCTTTTTCACAAACTTTCTTGGTGAAAGGAAGCAGTGAGTTGAATTACATTCTGGTACAAGCTCTCTCTGTCTTGTCACAGGAAGATAACTGTGAGAAGCTACTCTAAGCGGCAGTGGACTAGAAGTTCTAGAAATGAGAAAACACTGAGATTCCAAAGGGTTTCCTAGACAGTAAAACATAAAAATAGACTTCGAATGTCAAAGAGTCATGAAGAGACACAGGTGCTCAGCAAAAGCAGCAGACCGATGTCACCCTTAACTAGTTCTGCTAGCACAGGAGATGGCCCCAACGCACACACATCTGAGCACAGCAGGAGCTGTTCAATGCTTAAGCAAACTCTGCAGGAGGCGAGTCACCCGTTAATGATGCAGGGTCTGCCACATTCCTGTGCCACATATGGACTGGTGTCTTGCCTTTCTTTCCCTGTGCGACCTATAACTGACCCTTCTGTGTCATCCATGCCTCTTCCACTGCTGTGACCAGGCAGAGAAAGCGGGGGCCGGCCTAAGCCACAACTCTCTTTAGTGGGTCATCCTACATTATCCCTGAAGGTCTGTCACCCTACAGGACCTCTCGGGGCCCTGTGTGGGTATGGAGACCTTGGCTCCCCATGAGGGACCTCCTCATGTGGCAGCTTAGATCTGAACTGTTTTAGTTCCTTTCATTGTGTCCCCGTTTCTCAAAGGGCAACATATTCATCAGGACTGGTGTGAAGGTTAAAGGTCACAGCAGGAGTCATGCTCCTTACATAGCGTCTAGACATGCCGGATGGCCTGCTCTCTTCCTTCACTCCCAACTTCCCTGGGCAGGTAAGGCTCCTCAATGAAGAGGGCAGGACCCTAAGAGGCCCGGCAACTTGACCAGGGTCCTGCAGCTTTCACGGAGACTGGCTGGCAAGCGTACCAGTTCTGGTGATTCCTAGGCTCCATCCCCAGCTCCTTACCTGGCGAGGCACTTCTCTTCTGCAGCACAGCGCAGAGAGTACAGATGGGCTCTCTGTACGTAAGTGGATGCCTGCACGTAGTTGGGGTCCGGAACCAAGTCAGGGAGACCTGGAGTGAGCAGTGGAGAAGGCAGGGGAAGAACACGGTGTCAAGAGGCCAGGGCTACCACCGCTGCAAGCCTGCCCTTCCCCCAAGCCCTTGGCCATTCTCCCTGGGTGGTGGGGTCCTGGGCTTAGCAGTGGAGTCAAGGAAACCAGGTAGCAGGAGGTCACCTCTAGAATTCTGTGAGGTGGGAGCCACAGGGACAGGGAAGAATATGGAGAGTTAGAGAGGGAAAGGTGTTCTTGGCAAGGGGAATGGCATGGCATGAACGAAGGCCTGGAGGCAGAACAGAGTAAAGCTAGTAATTTCCTGAGACAGGCACGCCCCCTCGTCCTTCCTCCTCAGCCTCTGCTTGCCAGTCCCAAGATGCCCTCCCTCCTCTCACCCCTTCAGCCAACCTGCTTCATGAACCAGCAGGACAGCCCTCGGCTTCCAGCCCAGCGTGGGCCCCCAAAGGAACATGGGCAGATCCAGGTGGATCCTGGCTGGCAAGAGGTGGGCAGGCAGGAAGGGATGGGCTGGAAGAAAACACTTCCCCAGGGGTAGCTGCTGGCTGGGCAGGATTCTCAGCTCCGGTGCCAGTGCCAGCTGTTGAGGATGCTTTCCTCCTGGCATGGCCCTTCCTTTCCTTCTCCCACATCACCCGCCACCACGTCTCAGCCACTGGCACCCAGACCTGCCCACGCTGTCCCCCGGCCACAACCTTGGCTTCCAACCTAAAGGAGTGCCTGGTTCCCGCCACCCCCCCCACCCCCCGCCCCACACATACACACAGGATCCAGGAGGAAGCCTGAAGACTGCTCCAGCACTGGGACCACTTGCTCCCTAGCCTCCACCAGAGGCAGGACTCTGTCCTTCCTGTCTCTGCCTCCTCCATCTCCCTGGCCACGTGTGCATTTAGCCCAGAAAGAGTTATTAAGAATAAGCAGAAACTAAATTCTGGTGTCCAGATCCTATCAGAATTAGGGAAGGATTGGTAATTCAGGAGTGAAGGGACCCAGGCAGGTAGGAGGTAGACAGAAGTACTCCAGAGTATGGCACTCTATCCTAGCCCCACCACTGGCTTAACAGGCAGTGGGACTGGGAGCTGTGTGTCCCCTCTTCTCCCAGGTCTTGGGGCTTCTGTCAGGGAAATTATGTCGTTGAAAGCTCCCTCCCAGCTTCCGTGACCAAACAACAAGGGATCAGGAGCCTGGCTTCTAAGCCTTTGAGAGAAGTGTCTGCCTATACACACCTTCACAAAAACACACACACAAACGTGCCTGGGTACGTCCTAAGCACGCCCGCGAGTATTCTGGGCTCCCAGGCCCCAGCCCTGCTCTCTCTGGGGCCTGGGCCTCCTTCGGGAGCCTGGTCCAGGCATCCAGGGTGATGTCACCTACTTGGAATGGAGAGAAAGCTTGGAGTACAGGGTGGGTGAGGATGAGGTGGCTTCTGGCTGATGGGGGACTTCTTGGCCAGTCTAGGCCCTATTACTTGAGCCCCCTGGAATGTTTGCAGTCATTTCCCAAAGGACCCTCCAGCCTCAAACCAGCTGGGAGCTGGTTCTCACCCTCTGGTTCCTGAAGCCTTTGGAGGAGGGGTAAGGACAAGAGGATCAGTTCCCTTCCATACTGTCCTGGGCCTCAGAAGTAGGCAGGGGTGGGGCCACAGGGCTGCAGCCTCATGGGACCCAGCCTTCAGCACCAGACAGTCTGCCGCCCCCACCCCAGGCCCGGTTTCAATAAATTCTGCACAGATGGCTCCACAAAGCTTTCCTGGCCCGACCCCTCCTCTCCAGTCCATTGCACGATCTGGCTATGCAGTCCAGGGAGGCTGCAAGAGTCAGAGCAGGGGACGGGGGCACTTGGGGCCAGTGAAGCTGCTCTTGGTTGGTGGCTGAGCCGTGGTTATGGTCATACACTGAGCTTGATCCTGTTCACTCACTGAACCCTGATCCTGGTCAAAGATAAATAAATCTCTGTCCCCGGTCACATACTGAGTTCTGACCAAGGTTTGAGACTGAACTCAAGCCAGTCTCAGGCTTGACTGTGGGATACAGGATGAGGCCCAATATCTCTCAACAACTTTGAGATTCTGTCCCTATCCCATCTCCAGGTGACAGGCTATTTAAAAAAAAGAAAAATAGAAACCCTGAAAAACTAATTGCTTTGACATCATCCTTTCTGATTAAAACTGAATGGGTAAGTCTGAATAAGTACCAGAGCTGTACGGGAGGGGGCCTTGTACAGCACTGCATGTGGGGATTCGGGGAGACTCAGGACAGACAGCCTGGGGTTGCTGGCCCGTGCAGGCCCAGACCCTGGCTACAGCTGATCTTCATCTTCCTCTTGTTGAGGTGGCTCAGGCTCAGGCAGAGGCCTCTTGCTCCAGGAAGCCCTCCTTGACCGGCAGTGACACCCCAGGCTGCACACACTTCTCCAATCAGTATTGATCTACAGTTAGGTTTCATGATCACATTTACCTGTGTCTCCTGCCACCAGATTGAGGGCAAGCCTGACTTCTATTCGCCCCTCAGTAAGGCAACCAGTGGTGCTCAGGAAAGTTTGCTTGCCCAGTCCCTTACCCTCTCTCAGGTGAGCTTCTGTCGTGATCAGACAGATTTGACTGTTTCAAATATCCCTGAGTGTGCACTATACCTGTCCCCTCAAGACGCCAGGGCGCATGCTGCCTTGGGAAGTGTGGAGTAAACGGCCCCAGAGGAAGCAATGAACTTGCCCATGGTCACATAGCGAGTCTAAGCAGCTGGAGGAGGAGATCCCACGTCCTGACACTCCCTGAGGAACCCTGTCATTCTGTTTCTAAGCATGCACGTTTGTTTGGGGTACAACTTACATGCAGTCAAAAGCACTGATTTCAGGTGCACAGTTGGGACATTCTGACAAATGTATATAGATGTACAACCACTGACACAACGAAGCTAGACTGTTTCTGTCTGCCCTCCTGCCCCTTCCCAGGGAGACTCTTCCTCTCCATCACCCAGGCAACCACTGATCTGCCTGTTACTCTCTGCAAATTAGTTTTCTAATATTTAAACAAAGTCACTCTACTGGTATCTTATAATTTTATAATTTTCTTTTTCTACTTTCTACCCACCTCCCAAGACTCCCCTCCCTCCCCATGCCATCTGTGTCCCACCCAGTTATGTCCTCACAGCCCTGAGAATTCAGGCAGAGGCCCCCACCTCATCCTCAGCATCCCCTAGCCCCTGCGGAGGTCCCAGGGAACAGTAGGTCCCCTCCCTCAGCTGGTATGTTTTTCCAGGAGGGAACAATGCCTCCTTCTCAGGGCTGTTCTCCCAGGGGACATTCCGTCAGCAGCCAGGCCTGCAGCTCAGGCTTCCAGCTCCTTTGCAGGGCTGGGATGCAGGAGGTGGCGGGTGGGTGATGTTGAAGGGGGATGAGTGATGTTGGAGTGAGACTGGTGGGTGTAGGGCCATGTGCGTGTGTGTGTGTGTGTGTGTGTGTGTGTGTGTGTGTGTGTGTGTGTGTGGTGTGTCTGCTGTGCTAGCTGTAGGGTATGACCATGGCCTCAGGCAGGATGGCCATATAAAATCCAGTTATAAACAGTGTGATCAGCCCCCATCCAAGAAGTGTATATTTGAAAGAAAGCTCCTGCTTGCTTGGGTCTTTTGCCTGCTCCAAACATAGGGGGACCAGTAGGCACAGAGCGTAACTTTGAGGAGGGCCTGGTATCTGAGCAACCAACCCTCAGGCCTGGAAGTGGAGATTATAAAATGGTGGGTTCCAGTGAGAACTTTTCTCTGAGACTCTTGTTTTTTTTTTTTTAAAATAAATGCAGAGAATTGAATAAATTCCAATTCTCAGTCCAGAGCAAGCTGAACATTTTCATGATCAATGTGAGGCCCCTCTCTCTCTTACCTTACTGTTTTCAGCCTCCCTTGCCCTTTGACCCCATACATGTTCCTGACACTTGTCTATCTCTATGGAATCTGCATTGCATTTGAAATGGGTACAAGTCTTAAAGTATATAAATGACAGTCTTATATACCTTGACCCCGTGGTGGCCCTGACACTGTGCCCCTCACACAGGCTGCAGTGACTGGCTTGCCATGTCCTAGTTGGGCCTGATAAAGATACATATCCAGTTCCCTTGCTGACCCTGGGTCACCTGCAGCCTAGCTCAGCTTCCTTCCAAACTTCCAGCCCCACCAGGAGTTTGCCTTTGCTCAAAGCGTGGGTGAATGGTTGTGGGTGAGTGGCCTTGTTCAAGCTCCTCAGGAGGCCCTGGTTACCATCAGTGTCTGCCTTCTACACCCATGAGACTGAGCCAGGGCTCTTCTTACCCTTTTTGGCTGTAGACGTCCTATGTGTCCTTGGATGACCCAGACCGTCTTTCTCCAAGCCTGCTGCCCTCATCTGTCTCTTCTTGACTGCCACCACCTTACTCATAGCCTGGAGCTCTCTACTGGTCCCCTGGCGACACCTTCCCCAAAGGGAATGTGCTGACCGTAGAGATGCAGGGTGCCCATAGCCTCAGCCAGCACTGTGGGGACACCGAGTCAGAGGGCAGCAAGACCTTTGGGGTGACAGATGCCAGGCTGAGCCATTAAGGAAGAGCTGAGTATGAATGAGGTGGGACCCAAAGCCAGCAACCAGCCCCTGAGCTGAGGGAAGCCTCACAGCCCTAGTGGCCCCAGACAGGACAGTGAAAACTCCGAGCCAGGGAAGAGGCCCAGCACTCTGTACTCTGGCTCTACCCCGAGCTTCCTCTACAGGGCATCCGAGGCCCAGAGGGGAGAACTACCATGGACTCTCAGGACCAATGTGCTCAGGACAAGCCCATCCTGTCCTCCTCTAGACTAGATCTGGCACCCGTGCACGGGTACCACGCAGGAGCCCAAGGACAATGACTGTCAGCACCTTTCCCAGCAGGATCCTGCTGGGCCTTCTCATGGGTGCCACCCAGAGGTGAGTTTACCATGTTACCCAGTACATCTGTTATACAAGCGCCCTCTCTTTCTGAAACTGTTTTCCTACCCAAATGATGGCGGGGGAAAGGGAGGATTGGACTAACTGGCTCTTGAGCACAGGTTGGATAGACCCGTAAACACTTGAAAATTAAAATACATTTTTTCGGAGTTTTTCAGTCCATTCCCCAGCCTTGGGCAAGAGCCCATGACCTCTCACGATCTCTGCAGCCGGTACTTCAGCAGTCAGGAAATTCTCCCACTTTCTGACCTAAATCTTTCCTGCTTCATTAGGATCCCTGTCCTGGTACCCAGTGGGGTGGCCCCAGTGGCCGCATTCCTGTCACTGCCCACACCTCACCTGTTAGCCTCTTGGCTTCCTTTGTTTTGTGAGTTCAATCAACCTCCTCTCCAAAATCTGGCTTCCCAGGGGCTCCTACTCCCAAGGAGCAGCTGGTAGGAAGTGGAATGCAGAAGAGCCCTAATCTCTTGAGCCCAGAGCTGGAGGATAAACAAAGTCCAGCAGGAACCGATCAGTCGGTTGTGAAATATGTGCTGAGCGGGATGTTTTGGCTCTCTCCGCCAGCCTCCAGAGGAGCCCCTAGGTGGGGGAAAAGCAGAAAGCTCTATGAGGCACAGACTTGAATAAGGATGAGCCAGACGGGGCCTCCTGGGCAGAGCGGGGAGCTCTGAAACCTATGAAATGATTAGCTAATAATCAGAACATTAAGTTGTCAGCCAGGCCTGGAGCAGCCACACCTGCTCAGGAAGCATGCAGGCAAGGTGGCTGCAGAATCCAATTCGCCTCATCAGGAAGGGGCAATCCCAGTTCTGCAAAAAGTGCTATGATGGTTCTAAAGTCTGGTCTATAACCTTCAGTGGTTCCCAAGTGCTACAAAACCCAGCCTGAACCATTCGGGACGGCAGCTAAGGCCTTAACCACTATCTAGAACTTATAACCCTATAAGGGTTAGCAGGCAGATCCTTAGCAGCGCACCTAGTTTTTCCTTTGACCTCACTATGTCTTGTCCTGAAATTCCCTGACACACACAAACTCTCTCTCAGTCACACACACACACACAAACACCACCCCCCCACACACACACCCCGTTCTCAGGGCCTGGCTCTGTCCACACAAAGGGACACTACTGTATCAGTCCTGACCTTCCCTCTTATACCACGTGCACCCATTTCTCTAACTCCAGATGCCTTGCCCCTCAGACCCTTCTCAGTGACCTGAAATGTTCATTAAAAAAATAAATAAATAAAACCTGACCCCCCCAGTCTTCTCACCCCTCACCTCCCTTCCTGTCGCACCGCTTATCAATCCTTTGGGAAATGTCACAGCTTCATCTCCGGAACTACCCTTCACGTGGCCTCGCCCCTTTCCACTGTGACCACTTTGTCTAAATCTGCTATGTGAAAACCTCTTCTCAATCGCCATGCCTGACTTCCCCACTGTACACCCCCAGCACTCCGACTCTGCAATGGCTACCTGCAACACAAAGAATAAAACCCGAAGTTCTCCAAGTAGCCCCCAAAGCCCTCCGTGGTCTAGGCACTGTTACCTCCTGACCTGCCTCCTATTACGTCCCTACTTTCATGCCACTCAGCTCAAGGCCTGATATCGCGTGACCTCGGCAAGCATATGCACAAAAGCCTGTACACAGAAAGGTCCTGATATTACCTGCCCATTAATAAGCAGAGGCTGCAGGTGAGTCCTCAGCCTTTTCTTTTGGAAAAAAAAAAAAAAATCTGCTAATCTGCCTTTGGCTTGGAAAACCCCAGTTGTAGTTGGTCCATAAGCAGGGGGAAGGATGGGCTCGTCTCCCAAGATTTTGGTGACAAAGGTTTCCAGGGTCTTGCCTTCCCAGGCTCTGTCCCTTCCTGTCCTGACATTCTGACCAACCCTCATTTGCAGGTGGTAATAAAATGTTGGTTTCTGGGTGCTTAGCAGCCGTAGACAGAGACTGGGATGGGGCCCTAACCCCAACCCTCAGCCTATAATCCCAAATCGCCATATAAAGGGCACAGAGCATATATATACATCGCCATATAAAGGTGATTGCGGTGAGGAGGCACTGAGGTCAAGGCCATGAACGGAACACGCCTGGGCCTCCTTTTCCAGCCCTGCCCTCACCACTGCTCCACAGGAATGCTGGGCACAGGAATTGGAAGCAGGTGTGGGCTGCCCGGGCTGCCCTCCGCCTTCTCCCCGTTTACTTCCTCTCCTGCCCATTGCAGCCAGTGCCCTGGGGACTTTTCCATGTGTTCTTGGCTTGGAAAGGAAATGAGCTGGACCGGGGAGGGGAGCCCCTTCTGAGACAGGCAGACATTTAAATGGAAACCCCTGGGGTCAGGAGAAAGCCAGGAGGGAGGCCAAGAACTTCCCAGCCAAGTTCCTGGTGCCAGCAAAGGCACTAATGACTTCCTATTGTGCTCTGCCACCATCCCCGATGGTCCCATGGGAGGGGGCCTGCAGACTGGAGGCATGAGTCCAAATGTTTTTCCAGGAGGGTAAGACAGGAGAGCGACATGAGCATGGAGACAGGCAACACAGAAGGTAAAACGCTCTTCTCTGAGGGACAGAAAAGAATGAATGAAGGTGGATGGCCCACTGAAGTGGGGCTCCCAGGCCCAAGCTAGCCACTCATAACAACTCTGGGGCCTTAGGTGAGTTCCTTAGCTTCTCTGAGCCTCAGTTTTCTCATCTGTAAACTGGGCATGATACTATTGCACAAATTGCTGGGAGGATTAAATGAGAAAAGAAAAAGAAAATGTTTGGCACAGTGTTCAATATAGTGGTTGCTACCATTATATTACTTAAAGTAGGAGCTGCCTCTTCTTGCAGGGATGGTCCAGGCTGAGACCAGGGAAGTGAGCAGGGATCTCGCAAGAGGAGACAGGAAGTCTGCCTGGGTGAAGCTGCTTGGGACACGACTTGTGTCCCAGGCCCCCTCTTTGCATTACTCAGTTGTCTGTCCCTCTATAAATTCCTTGGCCTGATAATCCCATATTTTTTTTTTTCTGAAGGAGATAACTTTAGAAAAGGAAGGATGCTGAGAGCTGTGATTCTGGCTCGAGGGCAAGTCATTTAACTTCTCAGGGCCTCAATTTCCTCACCTGCAAAATAGGGTGGTATAGTGGTATCTGGGTGTAAGGCTGCTGTAGGGATGAAGCGACTCTGACAATAAAGCTCGAAGCACAATGCAAGGGCTTGATAAATGCTACCTAGCTGTTTATTAAATGCATGCTTTGGAGCCCAGAGTGCAGATTATAAGACTTTGTACTGCACCACACAGATTCTTGGCTTCTCCAGTCCCACCCACGTCCCACCTCACCTGCCACAGCCAGTACCTGAATACAGCAGCCAAATACCTGTTAAGTGAATACCTGGCCAGACAAGTGAGTGGATAACTGAAGTGCGCAGGATAAGCAGTAATACAGAAATAATATTAAAATAATGCATGCTTAAGAATACAGGATAGAGCTAGATGTGGTAGTGTAGGGCTATAATCCCAGCATTCTGGGAGGCTGAGGCAGGAGGATTACGAGTTTCAGCTCAGCCCAGGCAACTTAGACTCTGACTCAAAATTTTAGGGGGGGTGGGGATAGTTGAGGAAAATGAAATCCATCCAACTTTATAACCAATAAGCACTAATAAAAAAATGTGGGAGGGGGAAAGAAAAAATGTGGGAAAAAAGAGGGCTGGGAATATAATGCAGTGCAAAGGCCCTGGAATCAATCCCCATCCCTCCACGCACAAAAATCACATGGGGAGCTATGCAGACTGAAATCATCCTGGTTTCACTACAAATATCAGCAAATGAGTCTATCATCTTAGCTACAAAGTGGGACAAATAATAGTACCTGGTGAGCTGGGAGTTAAAGAAGATAATGTGCAAAGGGCTAAGCCAATGGAAGCGTCACTCTCCCCACTGGCTGCAGAAGGGAACTGAGGCCCAGACAGGCTGAGCTGGTGGAAGGGTCCACACGGCACCTACCTCCTGGCAAGCGAGGTGTGTAGCCCTCCTGTAGTGTGGGGAGCATCAGTTCTTAGGATTTGGGCTCAGGTTCACCCAACCCTGCCACTTCCCTAGGTCTGTCTTCTTTCTCTTCTGTGATCTCCATGACACCAGGAGCCTAGTGGCAGGCCTAAGCCACCAAGCTCAGCAGGTATTCTTCAGCTACTGGCCAAGCTGTCATTACTGTCCCTGCCTTAGGGCTGCAACTCTGGAACCTGTTAGATAGAGGCCTGCTTTGGCCCTTCCCTGCATCTCCTTCGGGCCTTGTGGAAGAGGGTAGGTGACCAGGAGGGAGAACCCAGTGGGTAGGAATGCAGGCCATGACGCAGGGGAACAGGAAGCCAGAGCTGCTCTCAAGGACGAGGGTCCTGGTCTGGCCTCTTAGGCACAGCAGGCTCAAGCAGGGGCTATCCTAGATATACCCTTAGGTGTGGGAGGGAGATGGCACATGGAGGCCAAAGAGCAGCACAGTCTCCATGCAGGGTGTGGAGGTCTGAGAGTAGGAGGAGGAAAGAAGAAGGCGCTTGGATCTGGAGGGCTCGGCTGTGGGGCTGAGGTGTGGTCTCTAAGGCCCTGGGAGCCAAAAGATCTTCTTGAACAGGGAAGTAAGCTGGCGAGTACCCTAAGGTCTATCTGCCCCCACACATAATGGTCTGCAGAGGAAGCGGCTGGGACAAGGGCAGCAGGAAGGAGGCAACCTCAGCTTCCTCCTGGTCTCCAACTGGCTGTGTGAAGGCAGGGATGGAGGTCACATGCCAGGCAAGGCCAGCAAAGCCATTGGGATCCCTAGGGACATGGCTAGGCAGTCTGCTCCATGTTCCTTTCATAGGAGCCAGTGAGTCAGGCCAAGGCAGAAGGGAGAGGCCTGAGGGGGAGAGTTGTGGTCTCCTGGAATTGGGGCGTCATCTCAGCATTAAAATCCCAGCTCAGGGAAGCTCGGGCTTCAAGAGGCAGGAGCTAGAACCAGGATGGCAGGAGAAGAGGGCCTGACAATGAGTGAGGGAAGGTCACATATCAGCCAGCACAATGCAGGAGACATGGTGAGCCTGGAAGTAACGGGCCACCCTCCAGGCCTCTGCCAGGATGTGCTATGAGTGCTGGGTACCAGATGTGACCCTCTCTGGGCCTCCTATCCCCTCCGGTTCCTAGTGTCAGAGTTGGAGATCATGTATTGCTGGAAGGCCTGGGCAGCCCCAGAATCCTAAGTCGGGGGGCTGAGAAGGAAGGCACCCGAGACAGAATCCGTACTTGGAAACCACCCACACATCGAGGCCGTGGGCGGTGCTCACATGTGTCTGGTGTTGTGAGGACACATTCACGCCCACACACTCATGCAGGCTGCCAGTGCTGGGCCTCAGACCCCTGGGTGTGTGGCCAGGAGGAATGAAGTCAGTCTCAGAGAATCCATCCAGGGCTCCCGCACCAGGCCTGGGGGTCTGATCTCAAGTACAAGGCTTGGACTTCTCTGGGCTGTGATTTTCCATGGTCCTGGCCTACCAGGGTGGGGAGGGAGGAATCAGTGATGGAGAACACTAAAGCTCCCTATCTGATCTCTCTGTGAGCCCCAAATTAGCCCAAGCCTGCCACACTCCCACTTCACACCCTATTCGCTGTATGATGAGGGGAGGGGGCACCTGAAGGGTGCTGATGGTACCTCCTCGTTGGCACCCACCCAGAGCCCGAGAGCCTCTCCTCTGGGCCCCCACAGCACCTAACCCCAGTGCTCCACTAATCACAGGACTGAGGTGCCCCTCAGCTATACTTCCCCCAGAGCAAGCCTGCTGGTTGCACGTCAGCTTGCCCAGCTTGGCACCTAGAGCACTGCCTTCCAGAGAGAAATATCTTTGACCTAGAAGGAACTATGGGGCTCAGGAGCAGTGATCAGAGGCCTTGCTAAATATTCAGCATCCCTCACCCTGCCTTGTCCTCCTCTGAACCAACTGGCTTCTTTAAAAACTCACAGCCACAGAGGCTGTGGCTTCTAGCCCAGCTGCCCAGCCCAGGCCTGGCTCTGCCCGCATTGTGGCATTTGAGGCCTCAGTTCTCTCCTTGGCCCAGAGGTGGGGCTCTTCTGGCTGAGTCTCACACTGAGGTCTTGCATTCTAAGAAAAGATGTTAGAAAAGTTGGGCACCCGATACACAATGTGCACGCTCCTCTAACATACCCTGCTACTGGATGCCGAGAGTCTCTGGGGGGACCAGATGGAGAGAACACACCCTTCATTACATCATGGAAGGAAGACCACCTCATTTGTTCTGCATTCCTGCTGTTCTCAAAGTAGGACTGGCACCCAACTCAAGCACCACACTGTGGATGTGAGACACTCCTTGCACCCGCCTTGGGCTCCAGCAGCGCCCTTAGTGGCAACCCCTTACCGAGGCCGTCCTGGCTGGATGCAAGGTATCATTCATGTGCTGACAGAAGCCAGGCTGGGGCAGCAACACCCTTGGGTCACATAAGAATGCCCTCACCTGGTGGGCCTGGGGCAGCAACCATGGAGGAGAGAAGAGAATCCTAGGAGGTGTGGGAGAGTGGACTGCAGAGGCTGTGGGGACTGAGTAGAAAACCTGGACCCAAAAGCTGATGGCCACAGGAAGAGGAGAAACAACTGGATGCTAGGACTGCAGAGCATGGGTCAATTCCTCACTAGACTCACCTGTAGGTCTCCGTCAAGATAGGCCGGCCCCTAGTGGTGTATGTGTAGAGGGCACCCATCTCCCCCACTCTCTCCGCCCGCCATGCTCTCCTGTGCAGACGGCTTGGCCTTCCCCAAAATAGGTCACATCTTCATTCCTTGAAAGCCAGAGAGCAGCCTGTCCACGTGGCCTCTTGGGACCTTCCCCCCAGCCAGGATTTGGGTGAGGCAAGTGAGGCCAGAGAGGTACTAACCTGGGCTACAAAATTTCAGGGGGGGATCAAAAAAATTCAGCAGCTAAGATAAGTAATATTTAATGCCCTTTTTCCTCCCCAGGACTGGGGATTAAATCCAAGGGCTCATTTGTGCTAGGGAAGCACTCTACCACTGAGGTATAGCCCGGCCCTTAATGCGATGGCTTGAAAAATAAAAAGTCAATGCCATAAAATCTGTGGTGAACAATATCCAAATTTCACATAAGGACAAGACCCATATTGATTTTTCAGTTTGCCTCAGGCTCGCTATGGCACCATTACTGATTGTATTTAAAACGTGGGCGCATTTGTTCGTCCTAGATATGTTGGCAGTTACAGAAGCACTGAAATATTACTTATGTCAATTACTGAGGGTTTTTTTTTTTTTTTGGCACCCTCTTAAATTGTGTTCCCAGGCTAGTTAGTGCCTCACTGGGCTCTTCAGTCTCCGCTTTGCCAGCTCCTGTCAGGGAGCGCCTGGTCCAGCCTAGGACAAAGGCTCCTGTCCGAGCTGCTTGTCCCAGGCAGGCTCACGTGCGCCCAGAGATGGGGAAGCTGCCACACCTCCAGAGGCACCCCTAGGGCCTCGGGATGCCCCAGGTCTGGGGTTCTGACGCTCCCTGCCTCGCACTGAGAGCTGGCATGGAGTCATCTGTGACAGGAAAAGGGGTGCTCTCACTGGGGTGAGGGGCAGGCAGGAAGATTCGTCCCCAGGCAACCAAAGCTGGGTCTGAAAGGCACCTCGTGCCCCCAACGCTTGGCTGGTCCTTTCAGCCACAAAATGTCAGGGTCAGAGCCCAGACTGGCCCACCCCGGCACTGACGGGGTGCCTGCGTGTAGGGCAGGCAGGAGGCGAGGGGCTGTTGGGTATGGGGGGGACGCTCGTGCTCCTCAGCGCGGAGGCCTCAGGCAAGGCATGGTGGGGGTCCGCGCGCCCTCGCCGTGCACCTGCCCGGGGCTGAGGGGCAGAGGTCGGTACTCACCGCGCCCGTTCGACGTGGGTCGGTACACGCTGCCCACGCTGAGGCGGCCCTGCTGCGCGCCGCTGCGCTCCCCGCCGGGTGGGGGCGCGTCGGAGCTGCGCACGGGCAGGTAGGGGGGCTCCAGCGCGCGGAAGGGGGGCTGCGGCGGCGGCGGCGGCGCGTTGGCGTAGGGCGGGTACCAGGCGAGGCGCGGGTCGTAGGTCGCGGCGCCGCCGGGGGCGAGCGCGGCGTCGGCGCCGGGCTCGGAGTAGGCCGGCTCGCCGCCCGCGGTGCCCTCGCTGTACAGGCTGTGCGAGTAGCGGCGGTCCAGGCCGTCGGGCGCCGCCGGGTAGAAGCCCTGCGCCGGGTACTCGGGCTGCTCCTCGCCGCCGCCGCCGTACTCGTCGTAGCGCGGGCGCGGCTGGAACGGGTAGACCACGCCGGCCGCGGCCACCGCCGCCGCCCCGGCCGCCACGCCGCCCCCGCCGCCGCCGCCGCGGTAGTACACGTAGCCCTGGTCGTAGGTGCGCGACGCGGGGTCGTAGTTCTCGTACTGGCTGACGAAGGGCGCCTGCGGGTAGGGGAACTGCTGCGGGAAGGAGGGCGGCTGGCGGTAGGTGGCGGCGGCGAAGGCCGAGGCCGAGACCGAGGAGGCGGAGCCCCCGTGGCGTTGCTGGGCGACGGCGGTGCGGGCCCGGGCCAGGCCGGCGCTGTCCCCGACGGCCACTTCGCGCCAGTTGTCGGGCACCTGGCCGAAGCCGAAGGGGTGCCGCGCCTGGCCGCGCACCGTGTCCGACGCCACGCGCCCGGGCAGCGGTAGCGTCGGGGCCTGGCGGCGCCGGAGGCCGCCGGGGCCGCGCCGCTGCGGGGCCTGGGGCGCGCCGGCCAGCAGCACGCGGGAGCTACCCTCGGCGCGCGGGGGCCCCGCCGGCACGTACTCGGAGCCCGAGTTGAGCAGGCTGTACACCTGCCCGTTGTTCTCCCACTGGATCAGCTGCCGCCAGCGCCCCGGGTCCGCGCCCTGGCCGGGCTGCGCCTGCTGCCCGTGCGCCAGGACGCACAGGCAGGCGCCCCACGCCAGGGCGCCCAGCTGCCAGCCGGCTCGGGTCAGCGCCATGGTGGCCTGTCTGCGGAGGCCTGCCGGACAGAGATGCTCTCCGGACTGGCCCCCCCGTGCGTGCGCCTCTTCCCAGGGCCTCGACGACAGGACGGCTCCGTGCCTACTCCGGCTCTAGCTCTGTCCATCCTGGCCTTGTCCCGAGCGGGACGGCTCCTCCGATGACACCATTTCGAGGCCAAGGGGTCAGGGCAGGGCAGGGGCGGTGCCCAGGGCTGCACGAGGCTCTCCGCAGGGCACGGGCGAGCAGGACCGCCTGAGGCCTTACATGGCCAGCCCCACACTGGCTGGCCGCTGGGCTGGCGCTTCCCCACTCTGAATGAATAAGCAACAGGCTGAGAGCAACGGGAGGTTTCGGGTGCCTGGTCGGCCTGCAGGGGCCTCCTCCGCGGGGCCCTATGGCCCGCCGGGTTTTAGTTATGTGGCCTGCCCCACAGCTTTCAGCCAAGCCCAGACCTGCATCCAGGAAGAGAGCAGGGCAGGGAGTGGGAGGGGGCTCCTGGGGACTCTGAAGGGTGGAACAGGACTGGGTGTCAGTGTTCTGAGGCTCACTGGAGGATGGGTGCTGCACAGTTCTGGACCCTAGGTGCGCACAGCTCTTGGACCAGAGTGGGAAGGTCCTGAATCTTTGGCTTTTCCCTCTCGGCACACCCCTGACCTTACCTTTTCACCTGTAGAATGGAGTGTGTCCCTGGGCTGAAGAGGACTTGAGAATTCCACAAAGAAATCAGCTTCCCACACATCGTAAAGTGGCTTCTGTCCTGCATCTCTTCCTGACTGTATAGCCAGGGAATAGCCTGGGTGTACATGTGGATACCGTGAAACCCAGCAGCTGTCTCTGATATGGGGTTGGGTCATCCTGAGGCACAGAAATCTATAAATGTAGGGGGGAAAAGAGAGGGGGTTGTGATTAAGTTCCTGGGTGATCTTGGGATCCTTCCTCCCTCTGAACTAGTTGCTGGATCTGACCAGTTATCCCACGTGGCCCTGAGAGTGTGTGGAAGATTGTTCTTCTTGGAGATAGGAGGGATAAAACATCCTTCTTTGGTGTCTAGTAAATCACACTCTAAATGCTGTCCTTCAGGCCTGGAGGGCAGGTACTGTCTTCGTGCACTTCTTTTGTTTTCCTCTTCTTTTTCTTAGACAGGCTCTCGCTTTGTAACCCAGGCTGACCTTGGACTCAGGACAGTCCACCTGCCTCAGCCTTCCAAGCGCTGGGATTACAGGCATGCGCCGCCACACCCAGCTTTTTATGTGGTGCTGGGGAGTCTAACTCAGGGCCTTGTGCTTGCAAGGCACGCACTTTAGCTTCTGTGCCATTCCAGCCCCATCTTGCAGTTTCTGATAAGGCAGCAGGAACCTGCCCTCAACTTGACCTTTGCAGATTTTCCCTGTATTTGAGAAACTCTTGGAGCACCTTGGAAGGAAAGAGCCAGAAGTGATGTGGGATTTGGTCTCAGACTCCAGATGGGATATTCCTGCAAGGAATGATTGGTTTGTGGGCTCACTGAAGGCCGGTACCTGGAGGGTTAAGCCTTCCCTCCCCGCTGCCTGCCCCCTGCAGTGCTGGCCTCAGCTGCTTGGAATCCCTGGGGTCCTGTAGGGCCCTCCCGCTAGCCAGATGGGCAGCAGAGAGGAGGCCTAGAAGTGGAAACAGGCCTCAGGGTACCCCAGCAAGGAGGAGAAAGCAAGATGAAGGGCAGGACGGCTGACAACAGCTGGGAGGCCAGAAGTAGAGTAGGCAGGACCCCTCTCCATGAGCCAGTGGGGCAGGGGCTGCCAAAGGGCTTTGGGGTGGAGATGAGGGCACAGGCCATCCTACTTGGGGGCTGTGTTGGAGCCAGTTCTTGGCTGAAACCCTGCCCTGGCTGGCTCTGGTTCCCCTTTTTTCTTTTTCTTTTCTTCTTCTTCTTCTTTTTCTTTCTTTCTTTTTTTTTTTAGTAAGGTCGAATGAGAGTGAGTCAGAAGAGCCAAGTTTCCTGTTAGGCTCTGTTTGAATAAACTCTGCTCTGAACAGAGCTTGGGCCTCTGCACAGGGTTCTTGGGCCAGAACTGTGGCCCTGCTAGGGGCCTCGTGGCTGGGCCACTCCCCAAGGAGCCCTTAGGCATTCCAGCACTCCAGAGTCTTTGTGTGACCACCTCCCCTGGCAGGGAGGGATACTTGTGGCAGATTTGGAAGATGAAATGAGGGGATTACGAAAAGTACCCAGCCCAGTGCCAGACTTGTGGCCACTGTTTTCTTCCTTTCCTCCCATTTATTCCTGTCTGGAAGGGAGCCCCCAACCCATTTTTCCTGATTTCATTCTTCTTTGCCCAGGGTGAAGCTTGTACATGTCAGAGCTTTCGTCTTTTCTCCCAGAGGTCTGAAGGTGATTCATAGTAGTTGACAGAGCCCAGGCAGGCCTGCCTGCCTCCACCTCTCCATATCCACACGCAGGGCAGGCCTTGCACCTCTGCATGTGGAGGGATCCTGGCATCCTCAGGTTGAAACCTATAGAATGGAGGACTATGAGTGACCTGGTCAGGGTAATAAGGGTACACAGTGTGGGTCAAAGGAGTATATGGATCCTCCAGGCCTAGCTGGGCCAGCACTGTCCTGGGGAAAGGGGTTGAGGGAAACACGTGCCTATTGGGTGCTCAGATCTCTGTTTACAGGGCTCCGGTAGGGCAGCCAGTGTCCTGTGGCCCTTAGATGAAACTCCAGGTTCTGGAAAGTCTGTAGGGGAGTGAAGAAACAGCAGACCTGGGCAGTGAAAGGTGTGGGGACCAGGGAAGGGATAGGAGCTCTGAGATTCATAGAGAAAAGACCGAGGGCTCCTGTGGGTCTGATTTCTATGTGGTTGTGGGGAAGGGATGAAGGCAGGCCCTGGGGCAACCCCGCCCTCTGTGTCCCATACTGGGTGCTAGGTCTTTCCTGCACCCCATGATCCCTGACTACCCAGGGTAGGTATGGACACCTGGATGGGCAGCTCAGGAGAGGCCACTGATGGGATTTGTGCTGACTTGGGAAAGGAAGCCCTTCCCAGGCAGTGGACTGTGAGGGCCCAGCTGCTGCCTCTGGAAAGCGGGCCGGAGGAAGTGCTGAGTGAGGAGGCTGGGCGAACTGGCACAGAAAGCGCTGACTCCACAGGGAGAGGACCACCGAGTGACCACTGCCAGCTGGGCCCTGTGCCCACCCCTCCCCCGCAGCCACATCTGGAGCAATAGTGGGGGATTTGGAGGCAGGAATAACTTTAGTCCCCACAGCCAAGGCAGCTAAGGAAGGGGCTAGGGCCATTTGGTTTGGAAGTATCCCTCTACAGGGCTGAGCTGGAAGTGGAAGAGGTGAAGTCAGACCCTTTCCAGGGGCTGGTAAGGGTGTGGTGGGGTAGGAGGAGGTAGGAAAGGAACCAACTTTTCTTTAGGACCCAGAGGAATTCTGTGGTTCTGGCCACTTCCCCTTGACTTTCCCTACCAAATCACTCCTGGACTTCTCCCCAAGGATCCTGAGGGAATTTGAAATGCCAAAGCTCAAGTGACAGTCTGGGCAATAAGGCCAAACTTCACAAAGGCAGAACACCCTCTCAGCTCCTCTCCTCTTTGACTTCTTCCCAGATTCTGGGCCTGCTGAATGGTGACATTCCTCATCTCTGCTCTCACCTCCCACCCATGGCCAGAGCTAGTGGAGGCTGGGATGGCCATTACTGCAGAAAGACCGGCCGGAGGAGAGCACCCCTGGGGCCTGCCTTGGTGGAGGCATTTGCCAAGTTGCTGTTTGGGGCCTGCTGGGTGGGCAGGCCAGGCCCTCTTATGTCAGAGTTCTGGGGATGGACCTCTGCCACCAAGTAATGAAGGGGGGTGGGGGGACAGCAGGGCTGTCTGAGGGAGGAAGGTGGCAAAACCAAACAGGGTGCCACGGTCTTTAGATCACAGTCCCACAAAGGCCCATGGAGCTAGCAGGGAAACCCAGGTAGGAGCTCATTGCTTCTGACTAACAAGGCCTTGGCAAGTTTAAGGTCTCTCTCCTTTTGTTTTTGCTTCCGTATCTTTAACTTTCACTTGGTCCTTTCTGGGCTTCTCCAGTTTGAAAAATTGCCACCTATTGTGGTTTGGATCTAGAATGTCCCTCAAAAGTCTCATGTATTTGGATGTTGCGGATTATCTATGCAACCCTGTGCTGATAGGAGATGGGGGCCTGGTCTGGAGGGTCAGATTATGGGCATGTGGAGGATTATAGTTGTGTGGTAGAAGACAGGTACGTGACAGATTATATATTACAGGCAAGTGGTGGATTGGGGACTTAAATCTGGAAGGGGTGTGACACAGAGGCTGGACTTGAAAGGGGAGGATTACCGGGACAGGGCCTGGAAGGATAAATGCACCTTCCTGTTTGGGATGTTGTGAGGAGCTGCCTCCACTTCTGCCTCCACCGTGTGCTTCCACTGTTGCTGGCCGCCCATGAATGGACTATGACCTTCTAAAACTGTGAGCAAAACAAATTTTCCCTCCCCTAATTTGCACATGCCATGTATTGAGACACAGCAACCAAAAGGTAATTAAGACACTCCCAATACCATTCAATCGTTCACTGTTGCTGCCTCCCTTCCATTCTTTTATTAGTCCACTCACAAGCTCAGGTGACATGTTCCTTAGGGGCCTGCTGAGTGCCAGGCCTGTGCTGGCTGTGGGAGTGACAGAGAGAAACCAGACTTGCAAGGTCCCAGTGAGGGTGGAACAAGTGACAATTCTAGATGGAGGTGAAGAAAAAAAGGCTTGCACTGACTCTTTGTGACCTTCGAGAAGCATTGCCGTGTCTCTGAGTCTATTCATCTCTCCACCCACCCATCCATCTCTGTCCCTTGGTACCTGTGTTTCATCTTTGTGAGATTTTTTTTTTTTCTTACTTGCTACAGGACACCTGGAGTTAGCTTATATACCTGTGGGGGCAGAGATCATAGAACTGAAGTGTAGGTGGTCTGGTGTGAGGATGGGGTAGACAAGGGAAAACCTAAGTGTCCGAAAGCAATTATAGAAAATTGAGTATAGACTGAAAACACAAAATAACTCCTGCTGGGAGCAAGAAGAAAAAACCACTATTCCTGGCTTTTTTTTTACTACTCCCTTAAAAAAACAGTGGGAATCATGTCACATACATCATTGTATAGCTTGTGTAAAAATAGCTGGGAAAAAGTGCACAAATCAAATATACAAGTAATTCTTGATGTTGGGAACCCACCGCAGCTCTATGCATTGCTCTGAATTCCTGCAAGAATGAACCACTTGCACTGTGTTCATTGATCTCCTACATGGTCTTGTCTCTGCCTTTGTACCCTTCAGTCTATTCTTGCGACCATTGGGCAGATTATGTTAACTTGAAGGAATTAGGAAATGCCCAGGGCAGAGCTTTCAGTATGTGTGATTGACTTGCAGGCCAGCAAATGAGGGAAGAACACCTGCCCTGGGTGTGGGTGTGGGGGCCCAACCAATAGCCTCGAAGCCTGAACTAAATTAAAGGGAGTCTTCAGGTCTTCCTCATCACCTTTGGACAACAATCCCATGGCACAGACTGACTTGAACCAGCTGTCCTGTAGTCTCGGACCGCTGGACCCTCTGGTTTTTGCACATACAGGTGGCCATTTTGATTCCCTCTTCAACTTGTAAGCCATCCAAACAAGTTCCCGTTTATTTATATATAATTTCTATTCTGCCTCCCCAGGAACCCTAACTAAAGCAACTCTCAAGACAGAATATTCCTTTTGAGACATAAGTCAAAAGTTCACTCTTTGGCAGCTCTGTAGTGCTTCCTGTTCTGCTGAGTGTAGAAGCCCAAGTCCTCTTAGTGGTCTCTGAGTCCTTACACTGGGCGCCTTGCTTTTGTCACTCCAGCTGCCCCAGGCTCCCCTGTGCTTTCTGAGCACCATGGCTGTCTCCCTGCCTTGTACAGCCAACTCCTAGAACCCAGTTCAGCTCTGCTCACCCCGGACTGCCCACACCCTCCTCCTGGTCACCTTACTTGACTCTTCTTTTACCAGAAGTGCTTATTATTTTCAAAAATACCAGCACACTTAACATTTATTGGTTTCAATCTCCCAATAGCACATGGTTCCGTAGATAATCTATAACATCCAAATGCATGGAGCTTTTGAGGGATATTCCAAATCCAAACCACAATACCAGAACTCTGGGAGGCTGAGGTAGGAGAATCCCAAATTAAGCTAGCAACTTTTGAGACCTTCTCTTAAAAAAAAAAAAAAATCCCCAGGACCATTTAAAAGTTAGCTGGGCATGGTGGCATATTCTTCTAATCCCAGCACTTGGCAGGCCGAGCCAGGAGGATTGCCATGAAAGTAAGCCTGTGGAAGGCAGGAAGGGACCTTTATATTGTTCACAGAAGTGTCCCAGATACTGGAACCATGTCAATAAATGTTTGTGGAATACATTTTATGTTTATAGTTTTTGACAGTTTTCTGCTGTGGTGTTCATTTTAATATGGATTTATCAACTTTAGTATACTTGGCACCACTCTTTGTTGCATGCTACGCAAGTAATTAGTCTTTATGTCAATATTCTTATACCTTATTGATATACCAAACTGCATGATCGTAAGGTGTCAAGTTAATAAGCTTTCCTATGTGGTCTCAGATTTTATTACTGCATAACCTTGGCCTGCACTAAGAATATATATATATTTTTTCAGTTAAATCACTTTGTGTGATGTTGTGATTTCATTTTTAATATTGAATTCTTTGTTTTCATATATGTGGAGAGGTAAGAACATACTTGAAAGCAAATTAAGCAACTGTTCCACCATGAATCATAAATGAATTGACCAAAGATCTGAAAACCTATTTTAAAACTTGTGACTCTTTTTAAGTGTTAAGGATTGAACCTCATTGATCCAGAGCCTCACACATGCAATGCAAGTGCTGTAGTTACCTATACATTCTTAAGGAGGAACTCTAAGCCCTACCTATTTTCCCAATTTAAATAAGCAAATAAAAGCTCCCTGGGAGGTGTAAGTGGATCAAATTTGAAGGTTAATTTTGAAGATTTGATACCCATCAGCTCCTTTGCAACATATATTTTTACTTTTCAAGTGCTCTTGATTATAGTTTTTTTTTTTTTTAAATGGGATTGAACCCAGGGTCTTTGCATTGAGCTATATGCCCAGCTCGTTTCTTTTTGTTTTGAGACAGAGATGCACTAAGTTTCTAAGTTGCCCTGGCTGGGCTCGGACTTTAGAGATGTTTTATTCTATGGATGAAAGTGTGTGTTTGGCGCTACTACCAAGTACAGGAATGGTGTATTAGTGAGCCTTCTCATTGCAGTGATAGTGACAGAACAACATATTTAAATTAAGACCTATTTTTCAGGAAATAAAGAGATTCTCCACCCACTCCCTTCCTTAGACCTAGAGGGAAGATGGATAACAACAACAAAAATAGGAATCCCAGATAAAAAGATATGCAGATGCCAGGCAGCTCCGAAGGGAGAAGTTGAGTTTCCTTTCAGATTATGAATTCTCCTCCCTTGGGATCTAACAACTAAGCCCTGTCCTACAGCTAAGACTTAACGTTAGATCTGCAGATGCCAGCCAGAAAAGAAAGGGATAGTTCCCTTTAAGTTTAAAAATTCTCCCCAGGGATCTAACAACTCTGCCCCACCTGGCAGCTACTGGAACTTGAGGTAGATACGCTGGTTAGGCCCCTGGTACAACTTCACTCTCATCTGGCAGCTAACTAGGACCTATTTTGTGAACTAGGACTGCTTTTGAAAGCAAGCAGTTACTGTAGTGTAAGACTCTTGCTCATCTGTAATAGATGAAGAGGTGATTTGAAGTATTTGGCTCCTCTGTCCTTCTCAAAGCTATCTTATGTTGTGGTGGTGGTACAGGGGATGGAACCCAAGCCTTTCACATTGAGCTATGTTCCCAACCAACTTTTTATTTTTGATTTTGAGACAGGGTCTCGTGAAGTTGCCCAGACTGGGTCCAAACTTCTGATTATCCTGCCTCTGCCTCCCGGAGTGCTGGGATTACAGGCCTATGCCACTGGGCCTGGCTTGGAAGCCATCTTTGAATAAACCTTTTTTTTTTTTTTTTTTTTTTTTGTAGTTACCATAACAAGTGCCTTCTTGATTTGACTGGCCTCTGTGAGTGGATAAGCTTGAGTGGGCAGCGATAGCTAGACACAATATCCAATACCCACATCTCCAAGGAAAAGAGGTTTAACTGGCTCATGGTTTCAGAGATTTTAGTCCATGGTTGACTGATTCCAAGGCAAAAACATCATGGTGGAGTGACGTGGGAGAGCAAAGTTCATGGCGGCTGGGAACCAGAAAAAGACAAGAGCACTGAGGGAGGTGGCCAGTGACCAGACACAAACCTAAAGCTGTTCCTCCATTACCCACCCAGAGACACCCAGGCATGGGTTTTACTAATTTTCTAGGTTGCTCTTAAGCCAATCAGGTTGATAGGTAGCTTAACTGTCACAAATAGTATCTGTGGCAAACAATTTCTGAAACAACTCCCTGGTCTCTCTGTGTCGTTCTGTCCCCTTGTGTGTGGGCTGTACCTAATGATTGGCTTCTAATGGGTAGAACAGAGGGGGAAAAGTCAGATTGTTGTTTCTGAGATGAGGCTATAAGGGACTGCTAGTCTTTCTCTCTGGCCCTCTTACATGTCGCTCTGAGGAAACCAGCCATTGTGTGGAGAGCTGCCTCATGGGGAACCCATGTGGCAAGAAACTGAGGTGGCCAGTAGTCAGGGAGGAACCAAGGCCTCACCTGGGGAGAAACGGAATCTTGTAACACCTGTTGGAATGAATGTGGGAGCAAATCTTTCTCCTGTTGGTCCTGTGGCTGACCCTACAACCTTGGCTGACTACCTGATTGTAGGCTTGCGAGAGACTGTGGGTCAGAGAACCAGCCTCACCACACCTGGATTCTCGACCCACAGAACCTATGAGACAATAAATGCAGTTGTCTTAAACTGTTGAGTTTCAGTGTAATTTGTTATGTAGTAACACATAACTAATACAGCCTTTTTTGAAATCATGTTTTCTAACAAGTTACTTGGAAATGGAAAAGCTATTAATGATTCTGTGTTTTATAACTGACCATTTTACTGAGCTCTACTTTGGTGGTTTTGTATTTATTTTCCTACTTTTTCTGAAAAGATAATTCTGTGGATATAGAGGGGAAAAAAGCTCAATTTCTATTACTGTAGCCTCTCAACACAGAACTCTTCTGTCACTATATATATTAGACTCTCCCCAAGACCCCCACATCGAGTAAAAAGCAGTTCTGCAGCAGGTGCCAGCTGGGTGACTGCTAGTTCTATCTACTTCTGTTATCACCTGTAGCATCAGATCTCACAGGTTGAGGACTTACTTCCGCAAGACTGGTCCTACTTAGGGTGCCAGCCACAAATCTGAGTCTGTGGAACTTCTGAATAACAGACTATAAATTGGCATTCCCATGATCCTCTCCCACACCATCTTCCACATGTTCAGCTGTCTGGAGGTCCTCTCTCACTTCACTTTTTTTTTTTTTAAATGGAGCTTCATTACCCAGGCATGAATGATTAAATAATTGATGATCAACTGAGCCTTCAGCCCCTGTCTCCTCCCAGGAGGCTGCCAGAGGGAGCTCAGAGTCCCAGCTCTTTAAATCCCACCTGGATCTCTCCAGTGACCAGTCTTTATCCTGAAGTTATGCAGAGGCCCAGCCATCTGTCAACTTATTAGCATATATTGTGGTTCGTATCTGGAATGTCCTCCAAAGTCTCATGTATTTGGATGGTCTGGATTATCTATGGAACCATGTGCTGTTGGGAGATGGGGGCCTGGTCTGGAGGGGGGATTATGGGCATGTGGAGGATTATAGATGTGTGGTGGAAGACTGGCATGTGGCAGATTATAGATTACTGGTGTGTGGATTAGATTACAAGCATGTGGTTATAGATAAAAGGTATGTGGTAGTTAAGGGGCTTAAACCTGGAAGGGGCGGAACGCTGAGGCTGGACCCAGAAGGGGCAGGTCACTGGGGCAGGACCTGGAAGGATAAATGCAACTGCCTCCCTTCCATCAGGGACATGCTTTCCTATTTGCAGTGCACAAGGGATTTGGCTTCTGGTTTGCAGTGCTGCGAAGAGCAACCTCCATCCAAATCTGCCATGTGCTTCCACTGTTGCCGGCCGCCCATGAATGGACTGTGACCTTCTGAAACTGTGAGCTAAAATAAACGTTTCCTTGCCTGATTTACGGATGTTGGGTATTGAGCCACAGTGATGAGACAGTAACTAAGGAAGCATGCAGAAGGCATCATTTCAGAGATTCCGAGGATTTTAGAAACTGTGTGCCAGGAAACAGGTAGACCAAGTACATATTACACATTATCACAGTAATTGTGATTGTAGATAATTTGTTCCCCTCTTTTTTATTTCTATTAACGAGAACCTTTAGGAAATAGTAAATGACAAGACAGTAAATCTTTATCTTGTGTCAAATTTAATAGGAATGCTTCATGCATTTAGCTCTTGTGGTGTTGGCTGCTGGTTTGAGATTTATTTCTTACCATGTAAAATAAGGATTCTTTGACATTCAGAATGGAGATGTTGAAGTTTACCAAACATCCGTTCAGCTTATGATGCAATGATCTTTTTCTTCCTTGACCTGTTGATGTGGCAAATCAGTTTACTGCAGTTCTTATATAGAATTGCCCATGACTTTCAGCAGTATTTGCTTGTGCTCTGTTCATATTCTTTTAATGTATTGTTGAACATATGTTGGACTTAATCCGATTAAGTTTTTATTAGGACTTGACAATCTGTACGAATGAGGTTTCTGTATGACTCAGTCACTCATTCTTTCTATGTGCCATTTTCAGATTTTAGCAGCAGGATTATTCTGGCTCCACAAAAAGAATTGAGAAGTGTTTGAGTCAGGATTCTGGCAAGAAATACCCACCCAAGATAGTTCAACTAAGGAGATGTTAAAGAAGGGACTGCTTATGGAACTGTGGATCAGGTTGAGAGAACAAGCAAAAGATGTCCAGGCACCTGGAGGCATAACTATCCCTAGGGCTACAGGGGGGATGGAAGGGACCTGTGTGGCAGGAGCGCAGGCGGAGCTTAAACCCTAGGGACGAGGTCCAGGCAAGAGCAGAGGCTGTTTGGGGAGCGAAGCTACTGCAGAGAGAGGGCACCATAAAAGGAAAAGAACAAGCAGGATGTGCTGTCGATGCAAAAACACAAGTCTCACTTCAAAGAAAGTTAGTTTATTTTAGAGCCAGGTATGAGTGACCATGGCCTGGTAGCATGGATTCAGGTTACCTCAAATTCCATGTTCCAGTGAGTTAGCAGTTGCATGCAGTAATGTAATTACAGAAGAAAGTCACCTTTTAAAAACATTGGTGGGGCTGGAGAAATAGTGTAGCAATTAAAGTGCTTGCAGTAATCACAAGGACCTGAGTTCAGTTCTCCAGAACTATATAAGCCAGGCATGGTGGCACATGCTTGTCATCCCAGCACCCGGGAGACTGAGGCAGGAGGATTGCTGTGAGTTCAAGGTCAACCTGGGGTGCATAATGAGTTCAGCATCAACCTGGACTGCAAAGCAGTGAGGCTCTGTCTCAAAAACGAACAAACAAACAAATGGAAATTAAAACCTTGGTGGAAGCATCAGACTGGCAGGTTATACTGAAGCAGGGCAACCTTAGCTTCAGGTGTTCCTACCTCTCAGTTTGGTGGAAACTCAGAGTCTGCTTAAACATTTCAAAGGAGTTATTTAGTAATCACAGAAATGTTGCATCAGGCACAGAAAGGGGCTGTCAGGTCCAAGAAAATTTGTCTGTGGAATGTCCCATTCTCTCCACTAATCAAATCAGTCAATCCACTTTGTAAAACCCTTGATGCCAGTGTGGTAGCTTCTTACTGGAAAATTCCTTTCCCCCCATTAGCCAGGTATCATATTTCGTGCACGCAAAGGTCAGATGATATTTTATGTCTCTCATTGCTAGGGAGGCTGTTGTAGTTTGGATCTGGAATGTCCCCCAAAAGTCTCATGTATTTAAATGTTATAGGTGGTCTATGGAACCATGTGCTGTTGGGAGATTGGAGCTTAGTATGGAGGGGTGGATTACAGGTATGTAAACTGGATTACAGGCTTGTAGTGGGGGCTTACCACACCTTCCACACCTGGATCCAGGAGGGGCTGATCACTGGGAGGAGACCTGGAAGGACATATAAGCTGCTTCCTGCCTTCCTTGGAGGACTAGTCTCAACTTGCCTTGACTTGGCTTCCTGTTTGTGATGTCGTGAGAAGCTGCCTTCACCTCAGCCTCTGCCATGTACTTCCATTGCTGCCGGCTGCCCCGAGTGGACTGTGACCTGCTGAAACCGTGAGCTAAAATAAACCTTTCCTCCCCTAAATTTGTGGATGTCGGGTATTGAGTCACAGCAATGAAAAAGTAACTGAGACAGAGGCTCATTCCTAGAGTCTGATAAAGATGAGACTGATTGGTAGACAGGAAGGTAGTTTTCAGGAGAGAGAAATAGCTGGTACAGCCATTAAGGAAGAAAATCTGGGTCACATCAAATCTATTAGCCATCATTAGCCTGGTCTGAAATTTTTTCATCCTAAGCATCTGACACAATATTTGCACGGTATACATTAAGAGTATAGTACTTAAAATTAAAATGATCAAAAACACAGTTTGGGGCTGGAGGAATAGCACAGTGGTTAAAGGTGAGCACAAGGCCCTAAGTCTAATTGCCCAGCACCACATAAGCTTCACGTGGTGGCAAATACCTATAATCCTAGCACTTGGGAGAATGAGGCAGGAGGATTGCTATGTGTTTAAAGCTAGCCTGAGCTAAACAGTGAGTTCAGGACTAGCTTGGGCTGGAGAGCAAGACCCTGAAGCAAAAAAAAAAAACAACAAAAAAAGACCAGTTTGGCCTAATGATATGAAGGTAGTAGGTGAGGGAATTAGACATCCTAGTCAGCCAAAAAAATTTTTGTGTGTGTGCTGTCATTCTCTTTAACCAGATTGGTTATATTTTCCCTCTGAATCTGCAATAATTTGTTCTTTATTTGGTGTTTGGAGTATCTGAGATACTTCATTATCATTTAGTTTTAGTTTTTCTTTTGGTCACTTTAATTCGATGACCATAACCTTGTGTGGGGTGGCTAGCTCTAATTTTAGGAAAGATTGGTCTTTAATATCTAAATTAAAAACTCAATCTGTTTTACTCTTTAGGTGTACCAGATTCCAGTTTAGGGAAGCAAATGGGTAGTCATTCTACAGAGAAAAATGAAATAAAAATACAATATCATTTTGAGATTCCTTTCCTACAGAATCATCCTTTTCCCATGTTCGAAATATTCTTTGTGACAGGAGTGGAAACAAAGAGGTTTTGTGGGTGTAACCAAGTCTTATTATTTTTGTAATAGACTGGAAGATGGAACTCCAGTGGGAGTGGTTTTATAATGTTGTCCATCTGTTCCTCATTGGCAGGATCAGAGTGTTATTTAGTATATATGTATATTTTTCAATCCCAGCTAACTATACTACAGAATACCTGGAATGAACACTGACTTGTAAAGTGCAAAGTCTTCATTACAACTTGCATCTATTTTATCGATTTATAATTGAGGCTTTCTGAACTTTTCATAGGTTAGCCTCTACACTAAGAAACATCAGCTGCTTTCTTTTTAACACCCACTAGATTTTACTTGTATTATCAGGAACCTCTGTTGAGTTAAATGACAAGTTGTTCCCCATCTTTGAGTTTGGGAATAGTTCAATATATTGGTGTTGTAAATCCATTTTTTTGTAATACATACAGTGAATTTAACCTGTCCTATTTTTTTTTTTCAGTCCAGTATGTCTACATTTGCAGCAAGGTTTCTTTTGGGTCCAGCATTTGGCCAATTTTGATTAATCCATCACTAATGCTGTTGCCATTGGAGAATGATAGCTTTTGTCAAATTTGGACAAAAGAACTTAAAATCTTCGGGTATTTCATACATAAGTGAATAAGGTAGGAATTTCTCTGAGGTCATAATTTATCATTTCTAATATAGATGGCAACACAGTAAATTAGAGATTTCCTGAAAAAGGGGTTCCTTAGATAGATTCAAATTATGGTCTGACAGCCTAAAGCCTGGAATTACTATTATATATGTTTTTTTATCTATCCAAATTATACTAAATAATAATGAAGTCCTTTCTTGCAGGTAACCAATTATTAACATCTTTAAGATTAACATTATTTTTATCATCTAAGGAAATATGCCAAGATAAATTTTAAATTATTTTAGAAAAGCTTCCTATATATGTAGAGAGAATTAAGATCTTGAGTTCATTTCCTTGTGGATCTTAGGCAGCAATGGAACCGAAGGTGTGTGTCATTGACCCTTTCACCTGGAGGAGTTGGTGGACATTCATTTGTATACCACATGCTGGGAAGAGATGCATCTTAGGAGTGTGGACAGTGAGAATCTTAACTCTTTTAGCGCCACCTCTTTTCTGAGAGACCAGCTAAGTCAAATTATTGTCAAATGGCAAAGTCATCTTGTCCTTAGCTGCTTCAAGCTGAACAGTGACATTGTTGGGGCACCTTGAGTTTGTTGATCTATCAGAGACTATAGACTAGTGTTTGAGTTTGAGTATAAAGCCATAAAGCAACTTGTAAATGAGGCAAAAGGTAAGAATTCCTCTGAACAGTCCTGGAATCCTTGTCTGGTCATAATATAAATATGAATTTTTGGAACCTGAAAAACACAACCTTGACAAGGCAATTGAGTAGACAGAAACTGAAAAAGAAGTAATATCATGACAACCAGTAGACCATTTTTGCTTAGGCTGTGGTTGATCCTTTTACTCTTGAACAATTTAAGATTTGGATTTTATCTGGCAAGTCTGCTAGGCTACACTTACATAGATGGAGGAGAGATTCTAATGTTGGCAGAGTCTTTGTGACAACTGTCAGGCACTTATGCATAAGGACCCCCCGTCATTACCTCTTGGCAAGAAGGATGAGATGAAGTAGATCTTGGGCTCAGTTTACTTGGAGTCCATTGATAAGCTTAATTTTTTTTGTCCTGTAGTTGATGATTACCATCTTAAGACCTTGGATTAGATCTTTTTGTTAGGAGTTGTAGAAAACACAGCAAAAATTTAAAACAAAACTGGCTAAAGCAGAACAGCGTATTATGGTTTGAACAACAACAATAATATATAAAGTATTTAGGTAAAATGTGATAGGCATACTAAGGTAATAATTATGACTGATATAATATTATGCTAAGTATCTTAATCTTTTTGATTATTGGATTGGAACTGTTTGGAAGAGATAGTGTGTTAGGCACATCTTATGATTGTGTCATCGTTAGGAACAGATAAAACAGACTCACCTCCAAGAATCTGACATAGATGTCAGCAATAATCAGAATTATAGTTCTATAGATGTTATAAAAGTTTTTAATTAAGTTAGCACAGATCTCAGGATCCTTATCAAGTCTTATGTAGATTGATGACAGTAGCAAGAATTAAAGAATAGTTGTAAGTCTCTTAAGCACTTAGGAAAAGTGTCAACCAGCATAAACAGACTTATTAGTCATTGTAGAAGTATTTCTTATTTACATAACACAACATACTTATTTAGTTAAAATAAGAAATCACATATGAAACTGAATTGTACCAAATATGAAGAACAGAGATACCAAAGCGTTTGATCACTTTACATGTTTAAGGCTTAGATGTATCTTGTATTGAAAGAGCACTTATTGGGTGACTTTGCATCCCTTAAACTTGTACAGTTTTAGCTCTGTGAATTTAACATTAGGTAAAACTGAGACTCCTAGCATACTTTGTCCTCAGATGTATATGTCTGTAGTGCTAGATTGTGTGTGGTGTGTGTGTGTGTGTGTGTGTGTGTGTGTGTGTGTGTGTGTGTTAGTGTAAGATAATTTACTAGAGAGTTAGTCTTCTTAAATGATTACTTGAGATTTTTATTTGATTTTGGGTTAGAGGGGAAGTAACTGAGGATTGACAATTAGTATTATGGCCTTTAGGTACATGTGAGCAGCAGAGAGGTCTGAAAGAACAGCTCATACGTCACAAAACCAAGCAGAGAAAAACAAGGAAAATATTCATGCATACATATTTTTATACATTCCACCTTCACACTTTCTGGAACATAACTTGAAACTTTTGCATCTTCCCCATACAAATATCCTTTCTTATCCAAAGTGTTTTCTTCCTTTCATCCTTCTCTTACAAAAGAAAAAAAAATCCCCTTACCCTTCTCTTTCCCTGTGTCTCCTCTTCCATTCACGGGTTACCTTCTGGTGTGCTCCCTTTTGCCCGCATGAGTGTACAGGCCTAGAAAGGCATATCTGGAGTTACTGTGCATGTGACTCATCTGTCCTCACTGAATTCTGAAGCATGAGCCAAGGGGGTTAATTTTACCTGTTTTTCCCAAAGACCCTGCAGGCAAAGGCAGAGTCTCACTAAAGTTCGTAAGAGAAAATGTGGCATAACCAGCTTGCCTTTTGCCATTTCCCACATAGGCACCACTACCATCTGTAACCAGATTCTATATGAGTTAATAGAGCTGGTCTTGCAGGATCTTGCAAACACAAGTGGCTGGCACGAGTCAGTTTAACAGTGTGAAGACAATTATGAACAACCCATGTAATCTCCCTCCTGATTGGAGGAAGGAAAAAGAAAACCTGAGTTCAGGAGAAAGAAGCAAAATAGCAGGACTGAGACAAGATCTTTCAATTTTTAACAGAAAAATCACTTGCTGAGGAGCGCAGACAGAGAGCAGACATACCAAAGCCGCCTTAAAGCGGGTGCCCTGCTATCTCTCAGCTTTCCCAGGGCTTGCTGTCTCGCGCCAGGCTTCTGAATAGGCCTGCGTCAGGTTGTGGCAATCCGGAAGTGGGCCTCTGAGGAAAAAGGATTTTAATTTATCACAGACCTGCTGTTCTCTTTCCAGCAAAGAGGGATTTTATCTTACATTTTCCTTTAGAATGTCACATAGAGGAATAGGTAGTAAGGCTATACACAGAAATCTACGGCTGACAGCAGTCCATTGGGTCTAGAAAAATGTAAGGTAGGCGTGGTGGGGCATGCCTGTCGTCTCAGCACTCAGCAGGCTGAGGCAGGACAGTTGCCATGAGTTTGAGGTCAGCCTGGGCTACATAGCAAGTTCAGGATCAGCTTGAGCTGCAGAGCACAGAGTTACTTTGTGGCAATAAGGGCGGTGGGCTTGGACAACCTGTCAAAAATCGCTTAGTGCGCCGGGGCTGTGACAGCCCTGAATGGTGAAATCACTGAGGCAGCAGGTGAGCTGTACGTAGACTGTGACACTTAATTTTTGAGACTTCTAGAATCAAGACTACTTAAATGTAATAACTAACAACTTGGATGTTTGTTATACAATCCTTATAATCATTGATCTTACTTTTATTTATTTAGCAGTCATGTGAGTTTATTAATGAAAACTAAAATGTTAGACTAGCATAGTTAACACTTTATATATTTTAGGGTATTTCGTACCTGAAAAAGAAGACAATTGACGTCGTACCTTGAAATTATAACATAGATAAATAGTATTCTGATTGGTTAAATTATCTAAGTTTTTTAAAAGTTAGCAATTTTAAAGGCATTTTTTTTTTTCCCTGGCCTTTAAAATAGGCCCATGACATTTTTCTGTTGTCTCAAAGATGTTGGTATCATTTGATGCTGGTTAAGCAGTGGAAGAATCTAGATGCTTTTCAGTTTCCCTTGTTAATTTCTTTTACAAGTTATCAGCAAGGTTGGGTTTTTTCTCCCTTTGTGTATTAGCTCTTTCAGGTATCACCCTGATATCAGTTCCTTCCACATGTGACTCAGGCTTATTCTACACTTTTTTTGGAAATGAGGGGGACTTAAGACACTGGGATGATCATTCCCTTAGGTGTGTCTTCCCAGATGAACCAACAAGTTCTTTCTGACTCAGAAATGGGGTATGTTTTGTTAAAATTCCTTATGGGGCCAGTACACATCATGGGGTGTCTCTCCCTGGCATCTCTGCTCCTTTGAGGGAACTAGAGGGAGCTTGTGTCCTTCTCCTCAGTGGCTACTCAGGCACTCATTAATTTTCTAAGCTAGAGATAGCAAGGTTGCAATAAGCAGGAGATACCATGAGAAACAGAACTGGGCACTGGAGGAGAGTGAGGAGATAACGAATGGACACTAGCAATTAACAGAGCAATGTTTCAAAAATAAATCAAAAAACAAACATAATTTTCTCTTTTGAGATAGGGTCTCACTCTGTACTGAACTCAATATGCAGACAAGGCTGGCCATGAACTCATAGTACTCTTCCTGCCTCAATCTCCCAAGTGCTAGGATTGCGGGGTGCATCACCACACTTGGCATAAATGGTGCTGAGGAATTGGACCAGGGCCTTGTGCTTGCTCTAACCATGAGGCTATGCCCTCAGCCCCAGCAAAGCTAGCAGTTGCACTAAATGCCCTTAAAAATACTAAAGTAAAACCAAAACAGAATAATAAAAACTAAAAACTATACAACCAGAAAACTAGAAAACCAAACAAACCAGTCAGACAAAATGCTTTCAAAGTAAACAAACAAAATGGAGACCTTAAAGCAAAACTTCAAAGCAAACCAACAAAATATTTCAGCAAATCACATGAAATACATGAGACTAGCTTCAACTTTGACCATCAACCAAAAGGAAAGGCCTGACTCTAGAAATAAGAATCACCAAAGTCCATCTGAGGAGTCATTGGAGGATGGTCGGGAACAAAGGACTCTGTGGTGGTACCTGCCTCCACTACAGATAGCTCCTCCCATGAAAGGTGGCTTGTTTCTTGGGACCTCATGTCAAAAGTCACCAATAAAACTATTAACACAGGGGCTGGAGGAATGGCACAGAAATTAAAATGGTGGCTCTGCAAGCGCAAGACCCTGAGTTTGATTCCCCAGCACCACATAAAGATGGGCCTGATGGTGCCTGCCTGTAATCCCAGCACTTGGGAGGCTGAGGCAGGAGGATTACCTTGAGTTCAAGGCCAGCCTGGGCTCTGTAGTGAGTTCAGGACTAGCCTGGGCTACAGAGTGAGACCCTGTCTCAAAAATAAAATAAAATAAAATAAAGCAAACAATCCAACCCTTTTAACACAAAAATACAGCTCTCGTTTTAAAAAGAATAAGAGTTACACTCTAGAGTCAAACACGAGTGGCCGTGGCCCGGGAACGTGGATTCAGGTCACCTCAAAAACCATATTCCAAAAAGTTAGCAGTTACAGGCAGCATTTGTAATTACAGGACAGAAGACAGTCGTAAAACACTTTTACAAACCTTGGAAGAAACATCAGGTAGGCAGTTGACAGTGAATCTGGGGAAACTACTGCTCTAGGCTTCAAGTGCTGCCTGGTGACATCCTTGGTTCTCAGGTTGGTGGAAACTGGGGGTCTGCTCATGCATTTCAGAGGGGTTACTTAGTAATCACAGAAATGCTGCATTAGGCACAGAGGCGGGGCCATAAAAGGAGGCTAATGGGACCAAAATACTTCCTGTGTGCAACAGTCCGTTCTCTTCACTAATCAGTCCATCCACCTTAGAGGGTGCTTCATGCAGGTGGGTGGCTTTTTCTGAGAATTTCCGTTCACAATACCAATCCTTATCCTATTGTCGAAACTCAGAGGATCCTTATCCTGTTGTCTGACCTCAGAAGCCAGATGTCAGAGTGATGAGTATCAGCCTGTTTGGACAGGGGACTGGGCAGCCATCAAGGATGGCTCCATGATGTGGTTTCTGCCTCCTTGCTGGTACATATAAAATCATGGCCTTAACAGAATTTATCAGACCTTGTACACAATAGCTTCATTTTTTTTTTTTTTTTTTTTTTTTTTTTTTTTTTTTTTTTTTTTTTTTTTTTTTTGCTTACTATGATTCTGAGGTAGGACAGAAAAAAAATAAGGTTTAATAAAAAGGAGCAACAAAATTGTATTTCTAAGTTAATTAAGTTATTCACACTTTTTTTCCACTTCTAGGAAAAATTCCTCAGGTTCTGAGAGGGCAGTGAGACTGGTAACTGGGTTCTAGACCTGTGCCTTTCCTCTGTAAATTCTCCTGCCAAGACGCACCCTAACACTATTCAGAGAACAGCATATCTCAACTTCAATCATATGTAAATAGCATGCATTTTAACATAGCCCATAAAAGTTGTAGACCCTAAAGTACACATCGTAGAAAACTCATTTTAAGGACTTTTCCAGATCTCTTGGCCTTCTGCTGTAATCATCTGTGATGGCTGCCACCTCTGAAATAGGCCATCACCTTTCCCCTAAGAAGAACCATCACGTTTCATCTGTAAATTGAATCCCCTCTTTCCATAGATGAACAGATCTCCTATTTCCATCCCATGAATATGCCCAGCTGGAGATCACAAATCACCTGTCTGTCTCTCTGTGCCCACCCCCAGGGCTAACGCTGCATTCTCTTTAAGTGTGTCCTTTAAAAATTTATCTGATAAACCCCTTTATGCCTCTTACCACCGATGTATTCTGAAAATTCTTTTTCTGCAATGGAAGTTAGCAAACCCACACCCTGCACCCTGAGTGGGGGTGAGCCAAGGTGCCCCATCTCCCCTTTGTGCACCTCCTCAGTTCCCGTCATCTCCGGCATTTCTGTTTATTCTGAGTGCTTGCAGAGTCCATCTCTGAAGCTAGAGCCATTCTTGGCATGTATCCTAAATTCTAGTAAGTAGGATTTTTTTCCTTTGTTGTCACAGGCATGAATGTACCTGGAAGACTGTTAACATTTTAGGTCACAATGTTATTAATTAGCTGAGGGTTCTTTTGCTCAGTGTGGATGGGAAATGTGAATAGGCATAGTGCAGTCCCTTTGTGTTAGCAGCTGTGAGCCTTGAATGCCAGTGGTTCTTAGCTCCTACCGTCAGCACTCTCCCTGTTGCTTTCCTGGCAGCTACTAGGAGCTCTCTGGAACTCTTCCAGCAGCCAGTGCTAGTGGCTCCCGGTGGCAAGTCTTTGTCTATCACGCTCCTCCAGTCTCTGGCTGCTAGTTACCTTTAATATTACCAGCCTCTGGTACTACCTGTCCTCACAGTTACCAGCTCCACCTGCTGTGCTTGAGCCAGAAATCATGAATAGGTGAAATATAATGATTCTTTATTAGGATTTACGCTGCGGCATAAGGAGAAGCAGGGCATGAACAAAAAGGCACGTTCCTGCATGTGCAGTGTGCTGTTGGCTAAGGCTTTTTATTTTTTGCTAGTCATGGGAAAGGCAGACACTCCTTGAAACCTGGACAGGGCAGAGCTTTGGGACAGGTGAAGCAGCTGCAGAGGGGCAGAGGCATCTGGGAAGAACCTGGGACTGAAGCTTGCCACGGCCAAAGCAAAAGTCTCCCGGAGCAGCCACGGGCATCTGATGCGGCCGCAGCCATCCAATATGGAAGACAGACATCAAAAAGTACCTCCTGGGAAGTGCCGCGCCCTTCCCTCCCGTCTCAAAAATAGCAATTTCTTAAAATCCTGTGGAGGAGTGGTTCCCAAGTTATGGTGCACTGAGAACTTCTCTTACCACATCGGCTACGGAAAAAGCTTTTGTAGTCAGAAAACTTTGGAAGAGATTGCTTACTAATACTGGCAATTTAATAACACATATAGACACTTTAAAAGCTTCGAAAAAGCCGGGGTGTAGGATTCTTTTCTTATTTGGCTTAATTTAGCATTTCCCAAGTTTAGTTGATCACAGAAGCTGTTTCCTCCAGCATAAATACTTAATGTCATTCCGTGGAATCTCTCTTCCAATTACACATTCTAAGAGATGCTGTCGTCGACATTCCTCCATGTTTTCTCGTGTCTAAGTGCTTACAGAATTATTTCTTTGTCCTCAAAATTAAAAAGATTCCATCCAATGTTGCTAAGTGTTCATTTCTTTTTAGTGTTCATGGGTTTAGATAACAAGGGACCTTTTAAATTTATAGACTCCAGTTTTCATAAGCCCAGGAATATTTTAGATATTGATACCTATCAGAGGTGTCTCTCTGTGTCTGTCTCTCTCTCTCCCTCTCGTACTGAAAATGGAACACAGGGCCTTCACACCAAGCCGCACCCCCCCACACCTCCTTCCCCCCTTTTTTTGAGACAGAGTCTCACTAAGTCACTAATTTGCCCAGTTGGATTTGGCCTTGCAATCCTCCTGTCTCAGCCTCCCAGGGTGCTGCGATTACAGGCCTGCACACACCTGACTCAGCTACCAGTCAGGCTCTCCTCTGTCTCCTTTCTCCGATTTGGACTTTCCCTCTTGCACACCCGGAGGATTTCTCATATCTGTGCTCCACATTTCCAGATTCAATTTTCTGTCGTTCCGCCTCTGTTCGTTCCCGTCTTAATGCAATTTTAAGTTCTGCTGCCGCTGTTCCCGTTCCTTCACAGCCCTTCATTCGCTTATGTGGTTTGTTCTGTATTTCCACCTCCTCTGCGCCAGCAGCCTTCTCATTGCAGTCCTTCCATGTTGATTCTTGGGGTTCGTGATTTTATTAAATGAACTGAGAACAAAACAGATATAGACTGAAAGGTATGTTTCTGTGATAAATCTTTCAAAAATGATTTCTCTGTGTTCTTTAAGGAGCACACCATCTTCCTTTCAGAACCCAGTCTTTCCAAAGGCTCTGTGTGTTTCCAAGTGTACGTGTGTGCATGTGGGCTTATGTGTACCAGTGTGTGGTTGATTTTTCTGTGTACTCCTCCTTTAAACATGACTATTTTATAAAGCCACAGTGTTTTTTCTCCCAAACATGGGGAAAGAGATACTTTTTAGCTCTCTTTTAGATACTTTTCCAATTGTCCCGCCACATTTTAAACTGCAGAACTGGTGAATGTGATTTCACATCTTCAGTTGGCTGTGACATACAGACATCTATTCCTGCTGCTTATCGCTAGAGCTGACCTGTGCATCTTACTGGCTGCAGTGTGTGCAGGTGCATGTGTACATGTGTGTGCGTTCCCTGTTCTTCTGCCTTTGTTCCAGGTTAAGTCTCTGAAAGACCATCACCAGCAGCTCAGGGATTCTGCTGGGAGAGAATGTGGATGGTGACTGGGGCCAGCTCAGCAGGGAACCTTGCCTCTGCATCAGGGGACAGCTGTATGTGCCCAGTGCTCACGGTCACCAGGCTATTCCTCTAGTAATTGGTGTAGCCTTGACAAGCCCCGGGCCCTCCTTCTTGGGGAAGGAGGAGCGTGGTGTTCAGGGACAGTGACTCAGGGAGGACCTTTCCCTCCTCCTCCCAGTCACTCCCTTGGCACAGCAACCATGTGGCCTCCCTCACAGCTCCTTCCAAACACTGCCGGCCTGCAGCACCGAGCGGTTCCTAAATGGTGTTTCCTCTGCCAGCCCTGTGTCCCACCACCTGGCCTCCTAATTTGGGCAGTAATTTCTGCCAGAATCTCATTTACTACTCATAGTATGGTTCTGCTGTTCCAGAAATTGGAATTGTCACTCTACCCTCGGTATCATTTCAGTTTGGATTGTACACATTTTACAGAGAGATCCCTGGCAGTTCTGGCATGGGAACGTGCGTGTGTCTCCTTTCCTACCACCCCAGCTTCCAGGCCTGCCTGTATGGGCTTTTGATCAGTTCGGTGGGACCTGGGAGGGTCTAATGCTTTGTGGCGGTGCAACAAGATGCTTCGTGGAACTTTGTCTTGTCTACAATGGCAGCTGAGCACCAGAGATGAGTAAAAGAAGAGACGCAGCATTCAGAGAGTTGCCTGTTGGTGTCGGGGGTACCACCTCCCCAAAGGACTAGCAAGGGGGCAAGGTGGGAAGTGGTTGTTGGCCAGGTGGGGAGTCCAGTGCAATGTTTGGAGTCTTCTCTTCCCTCTCTGCAGGACAGTTTCTTCTCTGAAGCTGCAGGGAATTTCTTATAAAGAGCAACAAGCCTACCATTCCTCAGGTGTCTGTCTACTTAGTCTGCAGACTTGTTGTTGTACTTCTGAGTTGCCTGAGTAGGGAAAACTGGGAACAGGGCCGGGCAGAGTGAGGGGACTGCGTGAGGCTTACAGCTGAGCTCACACTGACAGGCTGGTATCATGTGGGCCTCTCTCTGGCTCTAGGAGAAGGCACAGGCCCACTTGGAGAGTCTCAGGGCAAAGAATGTGGCGGGGGGGGGGGGGGGGGGGCAGAAAGGCAGTGACAAGCCAGCCAAGACAGGACAGCCAGGTGAGTATTGCTTTCATGTCCTGCTCCTATCTCCCCTCCCTTCCCTACCCCAGACCTGGAGAGGCCAAGGAGAGGCAGAGGAAGGACGGGTCAACATGCTGGATGCCCCCTGCCTCTGGTGCAGGACACGGATCACACGCGAGGCTGAGCAGATGTGAAGATGGTGAGAGGTGAGCATAAGTCTTGATAACTGAAGGATTTCCAATAAATGAAAGTGACAGCAGAGTTGTGGGATGTAGCCACGAAGTCAATGTCGTTAACATCTCCACTGTTTCACCAGAAGCTACCACTGGGATAGGGTGTACTGTGCCTTTCTCTCTCTCTCTCTCTCTCTCTCTCTCTCTCTCTCTCTCTCTCTTTCTCTCTCTCTCTCTCTCTCTGTGTGTGTGTGTGTGTTAGAAAACAGCTTCACATTTATACCCCATCAAATTAGAACTCTGCAATAGACATGTTACACTTGAAAACTTGAATTTTTTTCTTTTTTTAGCAGTACTGGGATTGAACCTACAGTTTCTCTATCGCAGAGATGCATCCCTAGCTCTTTTTGTGTTTTGAGACAGGGTCTCAGTATGTTACCCCGGCTGGCCTCAAATTTACAACCCTCCTGCATTGGCTGCCAGAGTAATTAGGTTTATGGGCATGCAGTGTTGAGCCCAGAAAGCTATGAAACTCTTAGGGACAGAGAATGTGCTTAACTGTGGGATGGGAACGTATGAATGAGGTGAGGGAGAAGGCCATCAGGGAGATTGAGGAACAAGTCCTTATCCTTTTGTTTGCAAGTGATAGACACTCAACTCATACTAGCTTAAGCACACATGGGGACTTACGGGAAAAATCCTGGAGTACTTTACAGGAACTGTGTGAGAGTTTGGTGATTAAGTCTGAGGAGGGGCAGTGCTGCAGATGGGCACCAGTGGCAGCTGGATCCAGGTGTGTGAGCTGCAGAATCCCTGCAGGTTCCTGCATTTGCTTCCTGCCACCACCAGCCTCATTCTTTCTTCTCCCTGCAATGGGTTAAGTTCATAAGGTAGACCACTGACAGCCTAAATAACCTGGAGGTTCTGCTACCAGAGAGAAGTGACTCAGTGGCTGTAAGTCTAAAATAACCAGAGCAGAGGCCTCCTTGGCAGCTCAGGCCAGGTGCATAGCCTGGATGGTCTGCCCAGCCTAGGAGGGCAGCCTCACCTGAGAAGGGGTAAGGGGCGCCCCACAGAAGATCAGGAAGGGGCTGCCCAGGAGAAAGAGGGCCATGAGATAGCAGCTAGTGCTCTCTGTAGGACTGAGTCTGACACTGAGACCTTTGGCAAAGATGATTCTGACCACACCCTGCCCCATTCCTGCCCTCCAGGGGTGGGGACCAAGCAGCTGCAGAATCTGAGGTGAAAGTAAGCCCTGGGGTTGGGGGCATAGCGCAGTGATTAAAGCGCTTGCTTAGCAAGCACAAGGCCCTGGGTTCAGTTCCCCAGCACTACCTAAGATGGACATAGTGGTACATGCCTGTAATCTCAGCATTCAGGAGGCTGAGGCAGGAGGACTTCCATAAGTTCTAGGCCAGTCTGGACTATACAGTGAATTCAGAACCAGCCTGGGTTACAGAGTGAGACCTCGTCCCAAAACAACAAAACAAAACAACCACCTATGCCCTTCGCCTCTGTGATGCCCACCGCAAGGGCAACAACGACAACAGAAGTAATGATTGCCAGCATTCATTGTGTATTTTCTAGGTACCAAGCCCTGAGCTCTGCTTTATACAAATTTTTATTTAATTCTGGCAGTGACTGTATTCTTCCATTTTGCAGATGCGAATGCAGAGGCATGGAGAGGTTAGGAGCCCAGGTCACACAGCTAGTGAGGAGCAGAGCACTCTTCCTGGGCCTGCTGCCCCCCCCCCCCCCCCCCCCCCCCCC